>VXBA01002670.1:230450-258147 GCA_013399895.1 Serilophus lunatus
GTTCTCACTCTGCTCCTCTCTGGCAGTCATCTTTGTCTCCTTCTAACTTTTTTTTTCTTTCCTTATTAAATATGTTATCACAGAGGTGTTCCTTCAACTGCTGATTGGCCTGGCCTTGGTCAGCAATGGGCCCAGCCAGGAGCCGGCTGGCATTGGCTCTGCTGAACATGGGGAAACTCCTAGTAGCTTCTCAAAGAAGCCTCCCCCTCAGCCCCCCTGCTGCTACCAAAACCTGGCCACAGGGAAAACCAACACATTGGTAGAGCCAAAGCTAGTCAGCTCCAAGACAGATGTGCCTCTAGCCCAAGATAGGTCAATCAGAAATACCCATAATCTCTCTGTAATAACATATTTAAGAAAAAAAGGAATAACAACTCATCATTCCTGTGCAGTCCATGATGAATCACAGGGGTGTAGAGATCCACCTGTAGCCCATGGCCCAGACCGATGCTGGAGCAGGTGGATGCCTGGAGAGAAGGCTGTGAAATCATGGGAAACCTGTGCTGGAGCAGGATCCTGGCAGGGACCTGCACATCCACAAAGAGAGGAACTCATGCTGGAGCAGATTTCCTGATAGGATTTGTGACCCCATGGGGAACCCACACTGGAGCAGGCTCTGCCTGACAGAATGCATCCCGTGGAACAGCAACCACACAGCAGCAGCTCGTGAAGAACTGTTGCCCATGGGATGGACTCATGCCGGAGAAGTTCATGGGGAACTGCTGCTCATGGGAGAGACTGCATGTTGGAGCAGAAGAAGGGCTCCTATTCCTGAGCAACACCAGAAATAACCTATGATGAACTGACCATGACCTCCATTTCCCACTGGGAGAAGGAGGAAGAGCTTAGGAAGGAGGGAGGAGTAGGGGGTAAGGTATTGTTAAGATAATATTTTACTTCTCATTATCCAGCTCGGATTTTATTAGTAATAAATTCAATTAGTATCTCCATTTTGAGTCTGTGTTGCCTGTGATGGTATTTGTTGAGTGATCTCTCCCTGCACTTTCTCTCTGCTGTGCAGCTGAGAAAGGGAATGATAGAGCTCCTTCTCATGACAACTATGTGAATTTGACAGGAACACTAGCTCTCCATTTTCTTTCTCTTTGTTAACAGATGCTGGAGCCCTTTTTATAGTCAGATCAAAGTTTTTCAGAGACAAAAGTCAGACAGATTATATTAGATTCAAAGCTTTTTCACAACATGTTAATAGTTGCATTACTGCTTCTCTATCAGTACTGGTCTATTTAACATATGGTTCATGAGTAGAAACATTATACTGTACTTCTGAGTGCCTACTTGACGAATTGTTTCATGAAACAAATCACAGAACTTCCTACTGACAGTGACAGGAAAACCAAATTGTTATCACTTGAAAAAAAAAAGCCATTTTTGAAAGTTACAAGAATTCGGCAAAAACTAGAATATTTCACATTTGCAATATTGTTCTGCATATAAAACATGTTCTAATACATAAATCATGTCTATGATCATTTATGAAATGGAAATATGCATCTGCAGTAGCATGAGCCTCCCACAAAAATTTGCTGTTAACCACTGGAGAAGTGTGCATTCAAGAAGAGAAATGGCAAAAAACATCAACAATTAACATTGTATTACACAGCCCATGAGCTAGCACTAAATTACTGTCTCTTCAGCAGCACACTTCTCAGTCTTAGTCCAGAAACATCAAGTTCAAGGTCACTTGAACTTGAGGGGGTTTAACCCTGACCAGCAACCAAGCATCACCAGACAGCTCTCCTACTCTTCCCCCATCCCCAGTGCAATGGGGGAAGAATCAGAAGGGCAAAATGAGAAAGATACTTGTGGGTTGAGAAGAAAACAGTTTAATAATGTAAAAGAAAGAATAATTCTTTTAAATTGTAAGGAAAAGAAAGGGGGGTAAAACGTATCAAAAAGAAGGGAAAATAAACTGCAAGAAAAACAAGCGATGCAAATCAAAACAACGGCTCATCACCACCAACTGCGCTCGGCCAGTCTCTGAGCTGTGGGCCCTTACCAACCTTCTCCTTACTTTTATTCCTGAGCATGATGACACCATATGGTACAGAATATCCCTGTTATTAGTTGGGATCAGTTAGCCCAATTGTGTTCCCTCACAACTTCTTCTGCACCCCCAGCCTTTTCAGTGGTAAGACAGTATAAAGAACTCAAACTGTAAGCACTGCTCAGCAGCAACTAGAACATCAGTGTCCTAAAAACAGAATCTTCAGCACAAATCCAAAATACAGCCCCATACAAGCTACTATGAAGAAATTTAACTCTATCCCTGCCAAAACCAGTAGACACCTAATCCGCAACTTTTAAGAATTTCTAAATTCATCCAATCCAAAGTTCACACCTTCCCATAATAAGACAGCATATCGAAATTTTACCTTTTGAGTCTACCTATATGTCTGAAATAATGCATGTCTAAAGCACCAATGTGATACATCTGTCTTTTCATGGAAATGTGCAATTCAAATAGATTTTTAAGTACTTCAAAGTATAATGCCCCTTTATTAAAACATTTCACTGCGAGATCTCAAGAGCCAATCGTTTCATAAACCTTTCACTAACCTCACTGGCCTCACAATACAAATCTTTCTATAGGATTTTTTTCTACTCTCTTTTTATTAAGAAATTGTGACTACATCATGTTTGTCTATTAAACTTGACTAAATCTATTAAACCTAAATTCAGCACCATTCAAAGCTTTAAAGTAATTCTTTCAAAGCTTTTGTCTGATGTTACGGTTTTAACTAAAGAAAAGAATTTCAGGAGTTCTATGTATTCAAAGCAAAATCAAATAGCAGCTGATACTGGTGCTTGGATCTCTATCTACATGCTAGCATAAAAAATAAAAATAAAAACCTCTTCTGCTGCAGAATCCCTATTAAACTTCCATCTCACTCTTCCAAGAAGATCAGTGGATTTAGAACCTAATAGATATTCTTCATCTGCAACTGGTTCTCCAAATTAGTATATGCATCATTGTCATTTCCTGTCACTCCTCACTTTCTTCTATTTATGCATACTGTGACACAATAGGCTGGCACAAATAGTGCAACAGGGCAGGGCTTGAAAGACAGGAGGAGTAACAATTTGAGATTTACATCACATTGGTTGAATGATTCTTGGTGGAAGCTAGTGGTACAATTCTTCAGTCAGAACAACTGTGAGGCCATATAATGGCATGTTCCATAAGCTTTCTGGAAAATATGCTAGAAAATAGTAATCTCTCACACTGAAACAGTTATGGCTATTCAGTTGTAGGGTATAGCAGTAAAACTGACAGAATGATGACAAAAACATGCTCATGAATTATTTAAGCATTATCTGATGCAAAATGTAAGACCTTTTCTAGAATCCTGAATTCTAGACATGGCACCACATCCTAAAACACTATATGGTGTTTTATGTACATAAAGTGGAAGTCATGAAAACTAGTCTTGTGTTAGAACACCACCCCTCTTGGCTACCTTTCCCTACAAACTCACTGTTAAAGTAACTACATGATGCATCATCAGTCCAAAACCCTAAATGCAATTACTTTCCTCTGAATGATGACCATCAGGAACATATTTTAGGTACGGGTCAAAATCCTGCCCACCAGGTTTTCAAGGTCAGTTGTTTAATAGGCCTGTTGATACAAATCGGGAAGAAGTCTCTTTCCAACTCCAAAAGAAAGGTCATCCTTTATACTTTCCAACAAATACACTTCATCATTTAACTAGTTCACTCAGAAGACAATTTTTGAAGTTTCTTGGTAACCTTTTTTCTTAATCTTGCCTCTGACTGTCTTACTATTCTCTCTGCTCTTTGGTTACCAGCCAACCACATTATCATCAATAATACTTGTTTTTGCTGTGGCCACTAACTCATCAGTCTTTTGACCCTTGCAGTTATCTTCTAACGTCCCTTTCATTTATAATACTGAAAACTTTTTGCACTAAATTGATTTCTCTACAGACTACAAGGATTTTGATCTCCTAACTTTCAGTGTTTGCAGTATTCAAACTAACCCAGCAGAGGCCTTGAGCCTGTTTTAAACTTAAACAGTATGCAGTGATGCTGCCAGCATGCTCTACTAGTTCATAACTCGGGGTAGAATGAAATCATGGTTTGGTGTGAGGTTTGTGTACTACTCTGTGACACAGCATCTCTCTGGAAACTCAGTTTACAGTATTGGCACTGCAGTAGTTGACTGTAAGGACTTTCTGTTGAGGTTAAAAACAAAAATCTGCATACGCATTTTAATCTTGTTATTTGCTTTTACCTATATTCACGTTCTTGTAGTATTTCAACAGGATCCAATCCTTGTGGCTTCTGGATAGGGCTGATGCGATTCTGCTTTTGCTGCAGCTGAACAATGGGTGAAGGTTGTCCAGGTGGTGGCTGTGGTACAGAGGGCCCAGGCATGGTGGCAGCAGGCTGGGTGGCAGGGGGAGCAGGAGAAGGCCTCCCACTGGGAGCTGGTGCTGGAAGCTTTTGTTGTGCATTGGAGACAGTCATATCTGGAGCTTGGCCTGAAACATTAACAGCACTGATTCAAAGCATGAAATATGAAAAGCAGGAAAAAAGTCTAGATAGTTTCTGAAGACAGAACATGAAGGTAAGGTAAACATTCAAAGTAATCAGAAAAAGCACAACAAGACAGACTATGCTCTGTTCATAAAATAGACATACTCAAATACAAATATACCATACACTGAAGAAAGTGGTCCAAAATAAAACAAAATACCAGAAACTTCACAATGAATGCCATTTCTTTTGCCTCTCTTGCGGACTTTTAATTCTAGTATAGAAATAAAACAGCCATTGAACCGACTTCCTGCAAATTTAGGACCTCATTCTGCCTCTCGTTCACTATCCTTGCATCACTTAGAAAAAAGCATCTATAATCACAACCTGAAAACAAGCAGAAGTATGTCTTACTTTAGAGCTCTACCAGAACTTGGTAACCATATCAAAATTTCTACAATTGTATTTAGAAATACCTTCCAGATATAAATTGCATGTGTTTCATTATGATCTCCTATTAATAGTATTTATTTCAAAAACCACAAATTCAAATATTCTAATTGTCTTGAAAAGTTACACACCTCATTAACATGAAAATAATACTCATCATTTATGGACACTAAGGGTCAAAGATTTCAGTATATCATTATGACAAATTACCTATGCATTCAGATACTGACAAATTCACTAACAACAGACACTGCTTGAATAAAAATGTCACTTAATTTTCTGAGGAGCCATAGTCATTCAGTACTATGGAAAACAACTACAAAGTACATCTCAAACTTGTAATCAACCTTAATTCAAACCTAATATCCTGAAATCTATTTAAAAAGATTTCTTCAGAGATCACCATTTGTCATTCACACATCTGCATCAAACAGAACTCGAGTACAAGCTATATATTCTGTATTTAGCAACACTGCATGTTAGCTTGCAAAAAATACAAAAAAAACCAAGCCCACCAGAAGCTTCTCTGCAGCTTTCGTTTTCAGGGAATCATGCAAGCTGAAATGACTGTGTCGTCAATGACAATTACATTTGAAGACAAAAGCACAGTCTTTAAAAATACATGAAAAAAATCCCCAAAGAGATATAGCAAGACAAACAAATTCTTTCTTATTTTAAAAAAAACAGTAATAAAGAAAGATAAATAGTAAGCAGCTTGTAGTTAAACAGGACAGACATATTACTACGACTGATGAATTATTTGGCTGCTACTAACCATCTAGCTATTCTGTGTACCTGCCAGCATTTTTTAGTAGCAGGATTTGAGCTAGAAGGCCCTGTGCCTGCTAAACTACATACAATGTCTCCAGAAACATGTATCCCTTTTTTATTATTCTACTCAAATTTTAAGTATTCATTGGGAGTACGTCAAGAAAAGCAATTGTACTTCTGGTTACATACTACTATTTCATTTTCATTTTATGCTGTCCTAAGTAACTGACTAATGATATGATTTCATTATGACATTAACTATCATGAGTCACCACTGCTCCCAGATTTACTCACATGTAACACAACATAAGTAACACCTCTACCATATGAGAAGCCTGCATTATTCACAAGTCTCCACTACTACAATTTTTTTAAAATGCCTCTAAAAAAACCTCTACAACTTCAGACAATAATTTGAACATTAGAAATAGGATTCCTAATTCTTTTAAATACAAGACTTCTTCCACTCTACTTTTACACAATAACATCAGCCTCTAAACTTAAATCTGAATGATCTGGTTCAAAATGTGATTATCACACGGGGGAAAAAAGTTACACTGTTCATTTGATCTCAAGACAACACTGATCATTCAAAGCTATTTGATCCCAAAACAAGCAAACAAAGAACAAAAAAAAAGCAGCCTAATTCTTCTATGATTTTAAAATTTATGTTTATAATAGTAAAGACTACAGGTGAAAGGTAAGCTTGCTGCAATTAAACATGCTCAGAAGATCGTGCTTCTCTCAGGCAGCTCACATATTTCATTCTGATGGCAAAAAGCTGCTTCATGTTCAGTTTACCTGAAAATTTCAGGTGGGTCATTCACAGATGAACAAAAGTTTAGACTCCCCTTGATTAAAATCTTAGACAGAATATACTATTTTTCTGCATGCCTTTTCATCTTTCTTTTTTGCTTTCTCCTGCATCTCTTTCCCACTATACCTTCTGTCCAAGTTTTAGGTGTAATAGCAGTTGTATGTCCAGGCATCCCTGGAGCAGGCCCTGGTCCAGCTGCAGCACCACTCATTGCATGTAGCCCAATACCTGCAATTTGACACACACAAAAAAAATAATCATTAAAACACAAAGCATTTCCAAGTATTCAAAAATCATTCTTCTTTCTAAGTATGATAGTCTACTCAGGCAAGTGGTACTTCATTAAGAGAGAATTTAAGTACTTTTTACTGAGAAAAAAATATATATAATGAAGTGTATTAAAATTGTGTTTCATGAAAAAGGCAACTTATTTGGTAGCAAAGCTATATCCACCAAAATGAAGCATGAAATTATTAAAATGATTATTTCAAAGAAAATAATCACTTAACACTCAATTTCTAATGCAAACTCATTAATGAAATGTTCAGACTAACAAGTGCAGGGTGCTTAATATAACAGGTTCCTTAGGTCCAAAACATGCTTGCTTACCACACTGTAACATCTATTACCACTAGAATTAAAAAATAAGCATACTTTCTTTTTTTTCGTTTGACAGTATACAACATATAGTTTGTTTTACTTTCAACAACCTAAATAATCAGTGAGCTTGCTTCAGATTATTTATCTACTTTTCTGCACAGCCACCAGAGACTGAAAATTCACTCTAAGAAAAACAGTGAAATTGCTACCAGTAAAGCATGATTTAACATTCAAAAACTGGAAAGCATAACCAGGACAGACACAGTACTGCACAATGAACTAATTTCTATTTCAGTTTTGACAATACCCTATTAATAAGAGATATATTTTATGCACATGCTCAAAACTTAAAATCAAGGGCTGCACTGTGCACTTTGATACAAGAATACAATCCCAAATTACAGCCCTGCATAGCACCCATTTCTTAATCTGCCTCAGGAAGAACTTTAAGAACTACCTAAGCAATGACCCTTGCCAAGGATTCACTTACCAGACTGTCTGTTGAAGGCACTGGGAGGCTGCTGCTGTTGAATGCCAGGCAGGGTCCTCTTGCCCTGAACAGCAAGCTGGAGGTTTTCCGGTAAAGGCTGACCTCTAGCCAACATTTTGTATGCTAGAATCTGAGCTCGCAGCTGATGCAGCTGTGCAGGGCTAAAAGGTGAAGGTCCTCTGTTGGGCTGATTCATAACTTGTGGGTCACCCGGTATAATGGGTCCTGGCTGACTGGGAGTCATCTGTGGTGGTGTTGGACCTCCTCCAGACATGGGACTGGACACATGCTCTGGGGCTCCTAGTGGAGATGGGTGTGGAGACATGTAACCTACAAGGTAGAAGAATCACAAACTCACCTGTTACCTAAATCTAAATTCCATAAAATTGTTTTAACAGTACATAAAAATGTCTCTCTCAAGTCAGGACAGCTATAGTATTTTCTGCAATAACAAAGTGCAATTCAAAGTTCCCTAAAACAGTCTCAGGAGCTAATCTTTGAGAAGAAATAAAATTATTTAGTCCAATATTTCCTAAAAATAATAATTACCCTCACACTTGGAGTAAGCCAAACTAAAACTTGAACTGAAATACACAAGCCCTAGGATATAGTACTGTTTACTAAAATTTTGGATTCAAATGTTTCCCTGTGGAAGACATGCCGTGAAGTCTTCCCAGTTTACAGCTTAATGTTCTAAGTTTATTTTGATGCACACAAATCAAGGAATACCCATTAACTTCTACAGGCCCTCTTTGCCAAAACTCATCACACATAAATAGAAACAAATGGTATTCGCTTTATATAAAATTGCTCTTTAATTCATACAGATTAAAGGTGGCAGCCACACAAAAAATGGTTGATATTTTTTGCGCCGAGAACTTGGAGCATCAATCACAAATATAAAAAAAAATCACCTTCTCAAGAAGCTGTTGAAGACTATGCTACTCTATAAAGTCCCAGAATAGCAACCACAGCTCTGAAATATTAGAGCACTTCCAAATGCAGTGGTTTTAATTTTGAATTTTAATTACACTTATTTGCTTGAGTGTCACAATGCATAGCAGACAACCAGTTTTGTTTTTTTGGTGCCAGAGTGAAAAAGAAGTAACGACATCTACCCACGTCCACTCCAACGGAACACAAATGATGTTCCTACAAATTGGAAAAGTCAGAAAAAATTTTAAAAATCCAGAAATCTTCTGGCTCATTTCCATATTCCATGTTAGCAAGCCATGGATCACAACACTCTAGAGTTCATGCCACATTCGGCAAAACCAAATCTACTCTTCCCTTACTCATTCTGTCACTTTAAATGAAACTACATCAATTTCACCTATACATGGTCCAGATAACAGAAAGAAGAAATTAAATCTTTAGCTTCACTATGAAGGCCATTTAGGCAATACCTCAAAGTAGTCCCAATTTTTCTGGGATCACAGCAGCTGCAAGCCACTGTAACTTAAGCAAGTGGAGACATGAAGGTGTTACAGAACTGAAATTTGTGTTAATAGATGCAGCGGTCTGGGGATGAAAATTTAACACAGTAAAGGTTGTAAATGTATGACACAGAAGACAAAGAAAAGAGGATTTCAGTTCTTCAAAAAACAGAAAATGAGATAGAAGTACAGCAAGAAAAAAAATGGGATTGTGATTGGGAAAGGCCAGACAAGACAGAAACAGACTTGAGTTAAAGCTGAGGAAGATGACAACACGAAAGAAAAAAAGAAGATTCTGGTGAGAGTAAGAAAAATTACACAGTTCAAAAGAAAAAGGAGGAAGTGAGGGGAGGAGTTCAAGAAAAAGGAAGAGACCTTAAGAAGCTGTAATTACTGAAGCTATCTACTAGCTCAATATAACGATAATTTACACAGCCCTTGGTCGTGATAAAAGGTATAAAAGATAACCGTAAGTTTATTCCTTTTATTCATCTCCTTCCACTAACTCAGTTTTGTCTCTATTTATTTTAATAAAAAAGGGGAAGCTACAGATCACTCTTGCTGAACATACTGCTTTAAAAAACCAACCACTACACTATAAAACTGAAATACACAACTGCATTACTGTGTTATACTATAAAATGGGGTTTATTGCAATATTTATCCATAAATACATTTCTAAATCTCAGGATTTACTCTAAATGGCAAATTATATTTTTTTCTAAACTGCATTTCAAAGGATGTCTTTTTTCCCTCCTCAAGTTATATTGTCCAAGTTATAAATTCGTTAAATCATCAATAGCTTTCAGACCCAGGACCTTGAAATCCATCTGGACTATAAAATTTTAGAACAGTGGTACAAGATATTGAGATATAAGACACTTGTTTTCGGTCCTGACAGTTTGAGGTCCAAGTCTGTGACTATGTTTTTCAAAGAAGAGTTTTCAGAAGTTTTTTGAGCTTTCTAGATATATATTTATTCCTTACACTTTCTCTCTCTCTCCAAGTCCTCTGCATTAGGATTCTTAACAATAGGAAACTATGCTTGACAAGAGGAAGAATGAAAAAAAATCCCATAAAATAATGTCAGAGCCTTCCAAATTTCTTGTAAAGGTGTTACAAAGTGGCACTTCTGAAAGATAAATTTTGTGATGCTATATGGAAATTGCCCTTTACAGTCTGAAAACTTTCATAAGTTAATGTGACAACACACACACAGCCACAAGGCTGTCCTAATAAAGTATGTATCCGACTTGCTGTTTTCCTACCTTACTACACATACTCTAATACGGCTGAGCATGCACATATGAAGATCCACTAAAATTGAGTTTAACCACCATATGCTACCAAAAAAAAAAATAAATTAAAAGACACAGTTGATAGGAATGTTTCATACACAGGCAAAGGCAGGTTTTTGAAGTTTGCAACTATGCTTCCATTTGCTATAAAGATTTTCAAATTCTTTCTTCTGCGGCACAAATGAACTTCCACAATAAGTAATCAGCAGGTTTTTAAAAATTTATTTGCTGAAATCCAAAGCACCCCTTTTTCTACACCATCCACAGATATTTTTCTTTTCTATTCTGCATAAACCATTCTGTTTAATTTAACCTTCAAAAACAAAGATGGCAAAAACACTGAATGGTAATGTGCAGAATCCTTGTAACAGAAGTAATTCATTCACTTGTAAAAGACAATACATAATCTGTAGTTCTGAAGAACTGAGAGCTGAAGTGACCCAACACCAGGAGAGGGAGGCCCAATAACCCAACCTACCCTTTGAACCTCTATCAGGTTTCTTCAGAAACAGCTTTCTCTTGTTCGAGTTCTGAAAACCTCCAATGACAGTGATTCTTAATGACTTTCATGCTGAATTCCCTTTCCCTTAAGTTCCTTCAGAATTTCACTCACATAATTGTTGACTATTACTTTTCTGCTTTTGCATCTCTGAGGAGAGCTGGTCTGCCTTCTGCATAATCCTTCAATGGGTCATAGGATGCTACATAAGAAATCTGTCTCAAGTTTTCAGCAGTTAAAAAACCCACTGTTTTCTTAACTGTATGCAAAATCAGCAATATAATCACTCTTTTCATCCCATCCTGGTATTAACTTGGTCAACAGAGTGTTGAACGTGCTATCACAGCATGTCATAAACAATACATATTCTTTACAGTATTAACACTGGAAGAAACCCTAGTTCTAACACATCACTAAAACAAAGTATGTTTGGAGGGAAGACTGTATGCAAAGTTTCTGCACTATGTGCTTTTTACTCCACTTCAGTTAACAGAAACAAATAACATCTTTCTTATATGTAGTAAAGCTGGAGAACCAGAGAGCTAAAAATTAAGAGATCTTTTTCTCCACTTTCAATGTTAAAATAAAACAGAAAAGAAAGACATGTGAATGAATTCTAAACCTTGGTAATGCGTATGGCTTGGAAAGAGTCAAAATTTTAGCAGTCCAAACACTGGAATGCTCAACAGACATTTTGACTCTCCACTAAAAATTAGGAACTTAAGCAATGAAAGTATCTGAGGATCAGATTTCACATCTTTATGCTAAAAACAATAGTAAGACTATAAAAGAATTTGTAGATTAGGAAGATAGAGACAGGATTGAACAAATATAGTTGTGTAACTCACTTAACAACCACTTCAAGCATCAATTGAAGCTAGTTTGAAAAAAACTCCAGAAAAACCAAGTACATCTCCACAACACACAGCAGGGAAGTATAATATCTTGGAACACAGCGGAAAAAATGTTCATACTGGACTGAGGCTACAAACTTTGTTAAGCAAAATGTAACATTTCCCTTCCAGTAGTGCAGCCAGGGCTAACAGTAGTTCTTGTGAAACTCAAAAGAGAGGCCACATATGTGCAAGTCACTTAAAATTAGGACTGTAGAACTAAAACTGTTGAAAGGTCTTACAGTGGCAGGCAGATGAATAAGGTGATAGGATCTTTTCCCATCTCTAAAAGGCCAAAAGAATTCAGAAAAGGATGTACAACCAATTTAAGAAGAGACAATGAGCAGCACTACCTTTGAAGTAGGAGTATCTAAGTGAATTCTATAAGTCAAACATAAAAAGCATGTCTTTTTAAGAAGTTCAATACATACTGCACGATAATTAAAAATAAATACAGATCAAGCCCCAGAATGTTAAATTTTGGCAGCCTTTATGTTTCCATTTACAAATAGCAAGCAAAGACAGCTGAACAATTCAAACTGGTCTGTATTAATTTCATTCAATTTGCTCCAAATCCCAGAAAAATAAAGAAATTGTTAACTTTAGTTCATTGATATATTTTTATGAATTCTTTATAAGTATTTTATATAAATATTTGGCCTGCCTTTACAACTTCTCTCCAGTCCTCTTAAAAATCTAACCACAATTTTAATCTTCTGGATAGCTGTTTAAAAACTTAACAGTTAACAGTAAGTTTCATACTTCTCATACAAATACTACAAATTTCACCACAGCTGATTCAGAGAGGCCAAAGGAAGCTCCTTACACAACCTTACTATTTAAGCAGCTAAATATTAAGTTGGAGCAATGGATTTTCCTTTCATTTAATCTATTAGCATTAAAAAAAGGGCATTAAGTCTAAACAGGGACACAATTGTGCATAAATTCAAGAAAAGAACAAGTCAGGAATGTTACCCTTTCTCCCATTTGGCAGTAAGAGTGGAAAGGAGTAACTGTTGAGGAGAAAGATTCATAGTATTTTTCCCCACACATTAACTTCAGACTTCTGAAAATCATCCTATTGCAGTACGCAATAAAAATATGACAATCTGTCTGAGCTAGTAACACAGTCTTTCTGCATGACTAGCATTTCACTGAGTACCAAAAAAAATCTCCAGAAAATTCCCAATCTTAACTTATTGTTAAAAATGATGACATCTCAGAACAGTAACTCTCACTCAAACAGCGAATAGGCACCCAAGAAAAATGGCAAAGTTCTTGCTGATTTAGCTTTGATATGTTTCTGATTTTCTCACCATTCATCACGACTCAAAAAAGAGTAGTTAATTATTTCTTAACATAGATCATAAGAGTCATTACTTTCAAAATTCTTTATCAACCTTCGCTTGTTCATTCACAACTGCATGGTAGATTGACATAAATTATATCTACAACTGCTTGTGCAGTTTACCAATTTATTTCTAATTTATCATCCACATTTGTAAAAAAATATTTTATAAAAAAATTTGCTTCTCAACTTAGACAAGATCTTTTGCAATACTTTCTTTTAAAAATTAATAAAAAGACTGCTATTGTTAACATTTGATATTTAGATTAAATTACATTTTGTGATCACTTCCAACTATAAAACACATATAGAAGGACTACAGCCTATGAATTTATCACAACTGTTTAACTGAAATCTCTAAGAACTGAAACATTTTATGAAGACTATCCATCTTCCCATTCTCAAAAAATTGAGGGCATTGCTTCCTACTGTATCTTATCAGTTCTTCTCTGAACCTTGGAGGCTGTGAACAGGCAGATACCTGTCTAAAAGGGACCCTTACAGCTAAAACAGTCTATCTAACTGGTCTAAAACAGATTAAAAGCTCTTACCCCCTAAACAAACTTTTCCCTTTGGTCTACCAAACAGAGAGGAAAGACATTCAGTGTTGACTTAACATTCCTAAAACACAAAACTACTACAAACACCTGGGTAATATTTGTCCCAGAAGTTAACTGTCTTCATTAAGTAAGACACAGACATTTAACAACATCTGAAGCCACCTAAATTAGATTTGCAGGAACCAAATAAACAGCCCTGCCCACTCTGACTTTTTTCACCCTTAAATATAAAGGCTCCATCTATTACAAGCAAAAAAAAGGCAAAGAAAAAAAGTAAAAAACAAACCCATCTTCCAAGTTTCAAGTAATTTATTTGTCTTTTAAGTAAGGTGAAATTTCACAGAATCATTAAGGCTGGAAGAGTCTTTTCAAGGCCACCTAGCCCAATTCTCTGCTCAAATGGTCAGCTATGACAAACTGTCCAGGAACATGTCCCATTGGGTTCCGACTATCTATCGCCAAGCTCGACAAGTACACAAACTCTGTGGGCAACCTACTCTATTATTTAGCTACATTTACAGGAAAATCATGTTTTCTTATGTCCCAATTGAATTTCACATGTTCACTTTGTACCAACTGTGTCTTCTTTGGTCACTGATACTCACTACAAAGATTCTGTCTCCCTCTTCATCACTGTGCCCCATCAGGTATTTCCAAGTCTTCTCTTTTTCAGGCTGTAAAGTTTCAGCTTGCTTAGTTTTTCCTCATATAAAAGACATTTCAAATATTTGATGCTACCTTAAACATTTCTCAACATCTTTTTGAACTGCAAATCCTAGAATGGAACACGTTACCAAAATACAGCTCCCAGCTAATTAAAAAAAAAAAAAATACAACTCCTCAATTAACCCATTCATGATTCTGTATGTAGGTAGTATGTTCCATCTCATGGCTGGAAACACTGTACATGCCAATACATTTCTAAGTCTGACAAAATAACCCAAATTCTTTTCAACCTTTCTGCTTTCTATGATACAATTTATACCACTACAAAGTAAACTACTATGCTTCTAGACATATAATGCTGTGCTATGCTATGCTAAAATCTATGCTGGAAGAAAAAGCACATTCTGCCCAGATTCTGGTCAGCCTTTGTAATCAATTTGTTCCTTACTCACAGCTAAGCCTCTGATCTACCTGCAAATTCTATTAGCACTGACTTTAAACTTTTTTTCCAGATCACAAATACACTGAACAGCACTGAACCAAAGCAAACACTTTCTAAAAGACTCACTAGAAAAATGTACAATTGGACAATCATCTTCTAGTTAAAGTTTATAATCCATCATTTATTTGATTAGTTTATCATATTTAGCATAGATTAATGCTAATTAATATATTTAATTTTACTTAGTGGTATCTTTCTCTTAAATCATAGTATCACACAGTAACAAGCCAGGTACCTTCTATAATTCTATGAGGCAGACAAGGTTGTGTCTCTCATTACTGCTACAGGCTCTAACAATGAATAGAGAAGACCATTCATGGACCAGGGTCCTTTTTTCTGGCAACTGTACAAATACTGTTCTGCACTAAGTACTGTATCATACCTGTCTACATTTTATTGAAACAATTTAGCTTATGATCACCATAAAAATAAAAGTAAACTTCACTAGTAAATAAAAATAATACAGTAATACTATATTTATATAATATATAAAATAATGGTGAATTTTTTTTTTGGACAAGGTCAAGAACTGACACTATGTGAATCTCATGAGGTTCAACAAGGCCAAGTTTAAGGTTCTGCACAAGGATTGAGGCAATCCCAAGTATCAATACAGGCTGCAGGATGAAGGGATTGAGAGCAGCTCTGCCAAGATGGGCTTAGGGGTGCTGGTGGACAAGAAACTCGACATGATCTATCAATATATCCTCATAGCCCATAGAGCAAACCACATCTTGGGCTGCACCAAAAGCACCATGGTCAGCAGGTCAAGGGACAGGATTCCAGCCCTGGAGTAATGTATCCACCTGAAGTACTGCATTCAGCAGCAGGAAAGTCAGATATGCTGAAATAGGTCCAGAGGAGGACCATCAAGATGATAAGAGGGGCTGAAGCACCTCTCCTAGGAATATAGGCTAAGAGAGCTGGGGTTGTTCAACCCGGAGAAGAGAAGGTTCCAGGGAGACCTTACTGGGCCTTTTCAATATTTAAAGCAGCTTTTAAGAAAGATGGAAAGACATTTTAAAAGACTGGAGTGACAGAACAAAGGGGAATAGTTTTAAACAGTAAATTCAGACTAGATATAAGGAAGCATATTTTTATTGAGTGTGGTGAAACACTGGCACAGGATGCCCAGAGAAGTGGCAGATGCCACATCCCTGAAAACATTCAAGGTCAGTTTTAATGGGGCTCTGAACAACCTGACTTAGTTGAAGATGTCCCTACTTACAGCAAGAGGGTTGCACTAGATGGCTTTTAAAAGGTTTCCAACACAAACCATTCCACATTTCTATGATTCTGCAATTTTTCCATAAAATTATTCTTGATGGCCTGAATTACAAAGTCACATAGAATTGAAAGACAGACAATGTTCCTTGATTTTAACTAGAATAATATTTAACTGACACACAGCCATTCTGCTTATGCTTTCAAACTAACGGCCAAGGTTTAGAATGATCCATTTCCTAGGGTTTTGAACTTCTTTAGCTACTTTCTCCAAAACGCCCCCAAAAAATATTAATTAGTGCATAGTCACCTACTTCAACTTTGGCCTACAAACAGTAAGCCATGACAAAATCAGACCTAGAACTAATGAGGTATAATTTGTATTTGACACTCACATTGTCAAAAATCATACATAACTGTGCACTGGAAGCTCAACTATCAGAAATTTACAAGGAGTTATTGATATTTGAAGCATTTGCAACTTATGCTCTTGTATTTTCAGCACATAATGTTTGAATTGGATCAATTTTCATCTTCAGACTAAATGTTCTGCTCACTTCACCACATGCACAAATGACCCCTGAATGCAAAGGCAAGTACAATTTTTATCTCAGATGATCATGCTTGCATCTTGTTGAATTCAACAGGATAGTTTTACCTGATAAAGAATTTGTCTATGCAAAATCAGATCTATTTTACTTGACTGATATTGAAAGATTTTACTTTCTAATATCAAGATCCCAGACTGGGATTCAGCTGACAAATTGCAGTCTAGTGCTTCTGTTGCATCGCATTGAACAGCCACAAAGCAGTTTAGGCTCAGTCATTTAAGATACGTCTATGACTGGGTTTTGCCTTCCAATGCTTTTCCTAGTCTTCGCAGTAAACTTGTAAATACATTAAACAAGGACCATCTCATAATAGATCTGTATAGGGTGTGTCACACCAAGGCCCTGATTTCATTTGGGGTTCTTCAGGTTTTGCTGTAATATAATTAACCATGCAATATACAAAGCCTAATCTGAAGTTATTAATACTAGCAGAAATTTCCACTTAAGCCTTCAACATGCCAAGCTGCTCACATCCTTTTATGCTGCAGACTACAAGACACAAAGAAGGCATGTAGCAATGTGTTAAAAAGAGTTTCTATTTCCTGGTACTAAAAACATTGGAAAGAACTTCGATCATCTGACCAAACATTACAGGTATTAAAGAATTTTTCTACAGGTTTGCTTGGGTTATCCTCTCTCATACTTTCTTCACTAAGAGATTAAAATAAACCATATTCTAATGCATTTACATTTCCAATAGTCCCATAAAATAGGAAGTAACTAGGTGGGATCTTTTAGAGATGTGAATTGAAATCTGTGATTTAGTCCAATAACTTCCCACAGCCACAGATTTGAACCTTAACTTTTTTCCACTATATGACTGATGGACTCTCCAGAAAGCAAACAGATTCAGTTATTCTCCTTGCCCTGTTCAACCTTTCCAAACAAAACTGAAAGGAAATACTTGAGAATAGGTTGCATGGGACTACAGACTCTATGGAGTGGAGCAAAATCATACAATATGTACAGTATGGATAAACCTTGGCTATGCTGGTCCATTGGACTCTGAGGTGGGCCCATTCCAGGATGAGGAGGTCGCATACTCTTCATGGAGCCACAATGAACATCTTCAACCATTCCTTTTTCATGCATGCCATCAATAGACTGTGAAAATAAAATAAGTATTTATACAGAGATAGTATAGAAATCCACTATAAAAATCCAAAGGACTTTAACTCAAAATCTAAACAAATATATGAAAAGTAAAAACTTGTCTTAGCAATCATCCAATATAAAAATAGTGGGAATCTTTACCCTTGAATCAGACAGCTGGGAAAGCACAGAGCACAATTAGGCTGCTTGTTCTGTTTCCTTTTTACCTTTTTCCTGCCCCTCCCCCCCCCCCCCCCTTCACCCTTATGTGCTCTTTGGCAACAGCAGGGAGGCAAACTGTCCAAATACAAACACAGAAACTGTATTGGTCTCATATTACAAAGCAATGTAACACATACTAACTTATGAAAGTACAGCCTGTGGCTTGGCTCAAGTTATTTTTAGCACAAACTTTGCCCTTTCAGGCATTGCTCTACTGTAACGTCTCAAACAGTGTCTCTTCAAAAACAAGGACAACATTGGAAAGGGCAACCCCTTCTTTGCCAGCAAAAACATGGATAAGCAGTCAAGGAAGGGAAACCAGCCCTTGTACTCCCTACAGCTCCTGTCACCTCATTCACTCCTCAAGAACTACAGTTCCCATGGTACTTGAAACGCAAAACAGGTCCAAGAGCCCAAAAAACACTGAAGGCATGCTGGGCACTGAAAAAGGCTCCGTAAGAGAAACTGGAAGACTCTGAATGTGAAAATAGGGGGACAAGTAATATCAGAAAGAAGAAGTCTTAAGAAAATAATGAAGTCTCACCTGAAAGCAAAAATTACATCATATCCCTAACTAAGAAGAGATTAAGCTCGTTACCTCCCCACTTAAGGCTCTGCAAGGCTTTGTATTAGGAAGAAACAGACTGGCATCATTTACTTAGCCTCTCTCTATAGAAATATGCAAATCTTCCCCTCCCTAACATGTGTATATTAAATATTCTTGCAAATCCTCCTGTGAAGGACAGCTTGCTGTCTATTTCATCAAAATGCACACCTATTTACTGAGAACTCTTTTAAAAAACAGAGTTACGATAACTCATTCCAGAGGAAAATACAGAGTTAAGTAAAACAATGTGAAGAAACTACATCAACTCAAAGAAAAAAAGTGTCACATTTCCTATTTTTGAGTAAGTTGTTTCACACGACTCAATTCAAATAGAAGTAAACAAAGGTCATCTTTTCTACAAAGAAAAAAATAATTCTAAATTCCAGTTTGTAAACAGTTCATACAAATTTTCGACTTTCCATTGCCATCATCAGATTTGATCGAAAGTACCTTTAAACAGGTAATTTTGGTCATTTTAAAATTTTTGAGGGATTTCCCTATCATTTCTCCATGTCAGAATTATGGGTTAACAGGAGGCAAGTTATAGAAAAGGAGAAGTAAAATGGATTTTCAAGTTTCATTAAATCATTTAGTCGTCATGACAGTATAAAAATATTTATGAAAAGAACTTTTATCAGGAAAAAAACCACTACTCAAAAAGCTATTTTTGATTAAAAGAACTAAGAATACCAGGGAGTATAAATGTAGAGACAGATGACTGATACATTAAAAATAGTTCCACTTGGCTAACCAAGTAAATCCCAATTCCCTTTTCTGAGGCATGAAGATCTCCCTCTCTTCGCTACAAAGATAACCCAACACAGAACACAGAGTTCATATTCTGCCTTCACGAGATGAGTACTACACAAACCAAAACACTTGTAAAGCTGGATACATTTTGACATGGTATGTGTTGAGGACTAAAACTTCAGGACCACCAAGAGGAGAAGGAGACTACAGGAAATTTGATCTGATTTCCAGAACAGAAGGCTCTAGCTGTACACACTTGTAGTGTGACTGCAGGGAGGAGTTTCACTGCACTAACAGGTGGCAGTCATGAAACTTCTGTGAATCCAGGCAGCTCTGATGGGGCTAAGACGAGATGCAACATGCATACATCAGAAATACCAGCATACAGAGAGCTGGCATTAATAGAGAGCAGTAGTGAAGAGAAAAACAAATACTTGGCCTTTCATAAAGGGAACTTAAAAAAACCCAAACAGGAACAGTGAGGTAAAGGATGACCATACAAGAAAACATCAATTGAAGGAATGCTTCTAGACAAAAAAAACAGGGTTTTGTCAGGTAAGTATTACCCACACAAAAATAACTGTAGCAAACTGAAATTCTTTTGAGTCTGATGGAAGAGAGACTAAATATAGGAAGAAAGGGGTTTGCTTCTGTGTGTTTCAAAAAATTATGTAGTGAAAAAAAACTACATTCATTAGAACACATTAATCAATTTTTACTAGCAAAAATACAAAAAAATGAAGATAGTGTAAACACCTATGAAATCAAAATTAGTTTTAATGATCACACTGTTGCTAGTGCATGCAGAGACTGGTACTTCCAAGAATATGTTTCACTCAAAGGAACCTCTACCAGATACGGAAAAAATTGATAAAACAACACTCACAGTTCAGCAGAGGACAGCAGTGGACTGTAAGAATTGTAAAACTATTATTTCCCATAGCGTTTTGAATCACTGTATAGTTACAAAGTTAGATGATAACTATGTGACAGGTTAAAAATTACAGAATAATCTTACACATAATGTAATTTCTTCAGTCTGATATAAATTATTGAAGCTATCTTCCACAATGACATTGCTGGGATAAGAAAGTAACCTATACCAGCAATGAAGCAATACCAGCACACTCTTCTTATTCTATTCTTTAATATAACTGAACAGAAGGAAAACAGGAAGTTGAAACATATTCAACTTTGATCAGACATTACTATTTTGATTGGTCCCTCTAAGTAAGGGATAGCATAAACAATGCTTATAGAAAACAGAATGAGGGATGAACTTCAACTGTATGCAGGCACATATCAACATGTTTGGCCAACTTACATAATGCCTAATAGACAGGAAATATTTTTTCCCAGATTATGTTTACTCTGAATTTAGTAACAAAGGTCTTCCCACCAACAGTATTGCATCATGATTTGACCTATTTCCCAGTAAACTGTCAGGTTACGGTGTCTTTGTTTGTTTCTATCCACCTTCTTACAACGCAACCAACCAACACAAACTAGCCCTAAAATCAAAAATTAAGCTTGAGTACCAAACTAAATTTCTTCCAGATCATGCTTTCTCTAAACCAACAAAATTATATAGATCAAACAGCAATGTGTTGCCATGTAACTGCTGCATAACTATATAGCACACTTGAATGTGTCACTGAAAGACAACCAGTCTGACTATGGTTGTACTAATCACCATTTTACATGAGCTTGCTTACTTTTTCAAGGTTGACATCAGTATTTCTCTTTTTTCACTAACGTAGGCACCAAACAAAAAAAAAAAAAAAAAAAAGCAGGGAACATGCCTGGTGATAAAAAGGTGTTACTTCCAGGACTATGACAAAACTTCTATGATTCTCAAAATGTCTAATGTGCATAAGTCTGTTAGCTAACAATATCTGAAATGAAAAACCATATGGTTTCTGTTTTAATGGAACATCTGAGTGGATAACATACCTAGTAAAAAGTACCATTTCTGTGAAGAACTTTTTCTCTCCCTCAGCAATACTGTCCATGACACGACAGTAAATCTGCCACAGTCACTTATCATTTACAGTGCACCCCATTACAAATTCACAAGATAAATGATTATGCATTGGGTTACGATTAATTGAAAGAGAAGCCAAGAGATCACAGTACTATATCCAGACCACAAATGAGAACAGCAAACTGAAAAGCTATACTGTTGTCATAACTAAGAATTACACAGCTAAAATCATGTGGCCCAGCTAGTGTATAAGAGCATACAGAAGGCTGTACCACAGAACGGCTCAGGCTGGAACAGATCTCAAAGATTATCTAGTTCCAACTCTCCTTCTATGGACAGGGACACCTTTCTCTAGACCAAGCTGGTCAGAACCCTATCCAACCTTGCCTTGCACACTTCCAGAGAGGGGGCATTCCTGGGCAACCTGTTCCAACGCCTCAATACTCTCACAGTAAAGAACTTCTTCCTATTATCTAATCTAAACCTGCTCTTAGTTTGAAATTTTTTCCCCTTGTCCTGCCACTAAATGGTCTCATAAAAAGTGCTCCTCCACCTTTCTTGTAGGCTCTCTTCAGGTACTGGAAGGTCATAATGAGGTCACTTCAAAGCCTTCTGTTTTCCAGGCTGAACAAATCCAATTCTCTCAGCCTTTCCTCACAGGAAAGGTGCTCCATCCCTCTAATCATGGTGTCCCTCCTCTCGACTCACTCCAACAGGTCTGCGTCCTTCCTGTGCTCGGGTCCCCAGAGCTGGATGCAGCATAGCAGGTGGAGTTTCACCAGGGCACAGCAGAGGGGCAGAATCACCTCTACTTCTTGACTTGCTGGCCACACCTTTTTTGATGCAGCACAAGACATGTTTGGCTTTCTGGGCAGTGAGTGCACGCTGCTGGGTCATGTCCAGCCTCCCATTCACCAGCACCCCCAAGTCCTTCTCAGCAGGGCTGCTCTCCATCTGCCCATCCTCCAGCCTGTATTAATACTGGAGGTTGCCCTGACCCAGGTCCAGCACGCTGCACTTGGTCTTGTTAAACCTGGCGGGACACTCACGGCCCTACTTCCTGAATTTGTCCAGGTCCCTCTGGTTGGCATCCTGTCGTTCAGGTGTGTCAACTCAACCACTCTGCTTGGTATCATCTGCAAATTTACTGAGGGTATACTCAATCCTTTTGTCTAAGTTATTAACGAAGATATTAAATAACAGCGAGCCCCTGAGGGACATCACTTGTCACTGATGTCCATCAGTACTCTGAGCTGTTGACCACTACTCTTTGGATACAACTGTCCAATGACTTTCTCATTCATCTAAGAACCCGCTACTCAAATTGATCTCTCTCCAATTTAGACAGAAGGATCTTGAGGGGGATTGTATTGAAAGATTTACCAGTTCAGACTAAAATCATATTCTGCCTCCAGAGGAGCTTTTATGTGGATGCCAAGGAAAAGTAAGGTTAGGGCAAGCAATAAAACAGTGCTTTCTTTTAGCGTCTTCCAGCTTCCCAGGATTTTTTCCTCACAAGACTCCTGGAGTTTATTATGGTTTGTCCATTTAGCAGTACCCCCAACAGACTCCTTAAGTACTTCTCCTTAAATGTAGCTGTCATACACCCAAGCTACACTTCAGTAAAATTTGGAAGTGTAAGTTCCTGGAAATTTGATTGATAGTCAAATAACTACTTCGGAAACTAGCAAGCAAAACAGTTAATCTAATGTTTCTGTCAAAACTGCATTATGTCAATCAATAGAAATTTTCCTGTGAAAGAGTTTTCTGGTCACTAAGTGAATATACAGTACTTAATTCTCATATTAACAGTAGTTATGTTAGGAAATATGATCTATTAATATCAATTCCTTTCAATCAATGTTTTAGCTGTTCACTGATATTTTTAATTTTTAAAAACTTTTACACAATATATTATTGTTTGTAAGCTAGTCAAACATCTAACACAGAAAAAAGTTGTTTCACTACTTAGTTTGTGAGTTTAAAAGAACCACATTACAATGCATACATGGGATGGGTAATGCATGAGCAGTTCTGTAATTGGGACGCATTTGTGCAATTTGCAACTTTTTAGTGCATTAGGAAAAAAAAAAAGGGTGTCATGTTACATCATGACTTGAAAGCCAAACTGGTTTACATAGCAGAAAAATCATTTATTTGGCCAAACTGCAGGTGGCTGACCAGTTTTTTAATTACATTGAAAAACACACAAATAATATTTGTAAAATAGTCTAGCATCACCCTTCCACAGATTTTGTAAACTGACTCTTCCATCAGTTATCACAAGATGCACAGAAAAACAGATCAGAAAACTCACTGAGACTGAAAAATTTACCAAAGTTTTATTCCTTTTCAAACTTTTTAACTTCCACCACTTCAATAGATCCCTTTTCTAGATTAGTCATACACACATGAAGACAAACTGGAACCTGTGAAACGGCAACTTAAACAAAAGCATGGCTGTTGCTACTAAAACACAGACCTGTGAAATTGCAGTCCATTACAGTACCATTACCAGAATCAAGGTGAGGAAAAGGTAGAGTAATTTACTATAATTATACTGAATGGCCATCTTTGAATTAGCTACCCAGAATCTTCATGCAGCATTTCTGAAAACATCTCAATGCCACCTCGATGGGAGAATTTCTACTCTGGTTTCCAGAACCTCATGACATGCTTTCTGAAGTCTCTAAAAGAACTTTGTGGGACGACATTTGCTGGTTTGTTTTGAATTATAACACAGGATTAAATAGCTCATGTCACAGGATACTTCAGTTAAAAATATGTTGTGTGGGGCATTCAAATCTTCTATGGAAAATTCCTGGTGCACCTTATTCTTCCACAGGCACAGCATCTCTTAAAAACAGAAAGAAATTAAGAGAACCAAAGGCTCTAAGAACCCCTGGTTTCAGGACAGAGTTCCAGAAGGGCGGTCTGTAACTGACCCTACAAACAAGGAAATGCCAACTCTGAATGTCTAATCTGGCTAAGAGCTGTCACATGCTTCAAGATTCAAATGAAAAAGTTAAGAGTTACTGCATGTACTGATCTCTCAGGCATTACAACCTTTCAGTACAAATGGGCAGCTGGATGACGGCCTCCTTCACTTCCGCTGTCTTTGTGCTACTAGAAATATTATACAGTTGTTCAGGTAAAAGATGGCAGTGTCATGTCCTTACTGGCTGGATGTTGTCTTAATGAATGAAACTGATCCGTATGTGAAAATGTCAACGTGAAGACATCAGTTCATGGGGAAAATTAAAATGTGTTTAGATCACCTTAAAACTATTTATTATAAATTTCTTTTCTCTATGTGCACATAACAAACCCAAGAGGAATCAACAATAGTTACCAAAATGTTTTCAATATCTTGACTCTGTCACCTGCTACTACTCATTTCTGAGTAGAACATCAGTGTCACTGAAATTATCCTAAATCCTAAATCTCTGGTATACAATCAAACAAAAATAGTAATAAATGAAGAAACTGGTCTCACAAAATAATTTCCACACAAGCAAGTATTTCCTCAAAGCGAAAAAGATTAATGACAGTCTAAACATACATGCAATTTTAAGTAACTATCCCTGAAGTCCAATTATGCACATATTCTACATGACATAGTTTCATATTCCTTTGTAAGAAGGATTCTTCATAGAGTAACTTGAAAATTACAATTTTCAACTACATTTTCAGGATGGAGGAGTCAACAAATTTGTAAGAACAAATCCTTTAAGTGATGAGCATACTAGTGTTTTTTCTTTTTTAAGAAAGAAAAAAAAGAGTAACAATTTCATGCAAAACTAAAAACCACCCCAGAAGAAAAACAAGAACACATGCTATGTACAAACATACAGGGAGGGAAAAGGAAAAAGAAAAAAGGAAGTGGTTAGAATGGTCTACTTTAACACCGTACTTCATTTTTTCTCCCTAGAAATGGCTACCTTACTGAAAAGAGATTTGCAAACTATTAACTCTATAGTTCAAACTAGCCTATTAAGAAGAAGGAAACTGTGTTTAATCTGATATATGAATAATCTTTAGTAATAAAGACAGAAATAGGAGTGTAGTAGAAGTTTTGCAGGTGACACATGATGTGTAATAGTAGTTTCTTTTTTTAGTAGAGAGAATTTTAGGAAAATAAGATTGACTTGTAAGCTATTACCTTATGCATTTGATGCATGCCTTCCTGTGGATAATCAGCAGGCCCCATTGTTGGCATTGGATGCGGGACACTGGGCGGACCAGGACTTGGCCCCATCATGCTGTGAACGGAGCCAGGAGATGGCCCTGGTCCTGGGCTAGGTCCTAGAATCGGTCCAGGTGAAGGTCCTGGTCCAGGGGAAGGACCAGGATGAGGCATGGCGCCAGGGTCTGTAGGCGTGGACATCTATATTCTGTCTCCTTTTCAATTAGCAGAATAGCTCTAGTAACAAAAACAAAACAAAACCAAAACAAAACCACAATTTCAATGTGATATCAGGGGCATTGAAAAAAATTTAATAAAATCTACTGGTAATTGTTACACACACAGACACACACATACACATGCAAGCTGTCACAAGCAGAAAATGATTAAATGATCCTTAATGTTGCCCTTGACAATGCTCAATTAGGTTGAGCATCCTTCTAAAAGCCCAGGATAAGGATACTAATAGTTCTGTCCACTTCTAGATGCCTGTATGTTACTCACAGAACAAAACAGCTGGTATGCTAAGAGAAACGTCTACCAGAAAAAGTGGCGGTTGAACAGACTCATTATCATCAGATGTGTCACGTGGGGTCAAGCACAGCACTATTAAAAGCGGGAAGAAGAGCTGGGCACCTCTTTAATCAACGTGTTCAAAAATCTCTCCCTATGCAGCTATGACTGCCCTTAAATTTGTACTTATAAAATTGACAGTAATGCAGCAAAATAAGCATTGAAAGGATTATTATGACTATTTTCTGACCCTTTTTAATTGTTTGTTTGCCCAAGAGCACCAAGACCCATATGCAGCCAGCAGTGACAGCAGCAGATTTAAATGGGGCTTAACCACCCCCAGCCCCTTCTCGCCGAGGCCAACAGCTCTGGTGCAGAGCCATGGATTGCAGCAAGCATGGCTGGAGCCAACAGAACAGCGGGAGAGCGACAACACCCACACAGAACCGGCAGCTTGCCCCAGAACAGCTGACTCAGTGTGAGCAGAGCCAGCAAGGGCAGTGCCTGCTCCCATTCTCTCATGAGGGACCCGGAGAGAACGAGAGTGACCAGCGAACGCTGGCAGGGCTCACCTCCGATCACACGGGAGCAGCAAACAGAGACAGTGAACAGACCAAGCAGCTGGTGGAGAACGGCACAATCTCACTAGTATGCGCCCACAGGTATGGTTTTGACACACCACGGAACTCATTAACTCACAGCTGCTGAAGTCACTGCACCAGCTGCATTGGAAGCCTTCAGCCAGCCAGACCTTCTCAGCTCTCCAGGACACAGGTTGCTAGGAGTGCCTAATGCCTCCCCATAAGATGTGCTGTTGTCAATGAGCTGTGCCACCAAGTTAAGGAGCCACAAGATGAAGTGAACAGGCTGCACAATATATGTGAGAATGAGCAAGAGATTGACAGACTATTCTCAGAGATGCTAAAGTCTCAGGAGTTTCAAACTTCCACTGAAGTGAAGATGCAGGTGGACTCAGAAACCCTGTCAAGCAGTAGTGTTACAGGTCTCTTGAACACAAACGTTGGAAGCTGGCCACTGCCCATACCATGAGGGAGGCTCTTCCCCCAGAAAACCTGAAGATCACAAATAGTGCTGGTACCCTTAACAAGCACGAGGCCCTGGAACTGGAGCGACAGTCAACTGACAAGGCAGACAAAGGCCTTTCTCCAATGGACGAGTCACCAGGGGTAAGACAGTCTAGCTCCCCCATCATGACCACTCCTATTAATCAGAACAGAAGGGCAGCTGTCCCTTCTAACAGGAACAGAGGGCTCACTGCAGACCAGATGCAACTCACAGAGTAGTCTGCTACCACCCGGGGGCACGTGGCTGTAAAGCTGGTATCATCAGCAGAATTTGCAGTTGTCTACTGATACTTGAAGGAATGCATATTTCTCAGAGGGAGAAAAATGGTTTTAGCATGAGAAATAGAAGGGCTTATCGATAGAGCTTTAAACTAGATTGGAAGTGGGGAAAGGACAAAATCAGGTTCACCAGTGGTAAGTACTGAGATGGCACACCAAAACTCGAGGAACTGGGCAACAGTAAAATCACTCAGTCAGCTCCATGAGGGGTTGGCTACAATGCACCACACTTGAAATGTGCAATCCTAGCTTAACATCTCTTTTGACAGAAGGCAAATTATCAGCAAAACTTC
>VXBA01002673.1:0-81717 GCA_013399895.1 Serilophus lunatus
TTCTCCCCTTTCTTCCCCCCCGCTTCTCTTCACAGGAAAGAAATGACCTTGCAAAAGAAAAACAAAGAAGAGCCAGAACCAAAACATGGATAGAAAGAATAGTTGCAGAAACTTTAACTCTTTCTAAATACAGGACTATTTTTCATATGCTAGGTCTTTATAGCTGTGTTTAGGACTGTTTGCAGCTAAAACACAGCAAATGAAGAAAACAAATCTATTATTAAGACTGAATACTGCAGTATATGAACTGATACTTTATAATGTTTAACGTAATGTGTAATTGTTTAACTGGTATATTTTGATGATGTATAACTGTGACATATTTGCGTACTGTTTTATGTTTATTTGGCATGACTTTTGTATTGCTTTTGTTTTTAGCTTTTCTCTCTATTAAATAGCTTTCAATAAGAAGAAAAAAAAAAGGAAGAAAAGTCTGAATGAACAGAGATGAGTTTTTTTAAAGTTATAGAATTATTTTGCTGTCATGTTTATTTGGATATATTTATAAGACTCTTTCTAAGAACTGGCTTTGGAGATCTCCAAGCCTTTTGCAGTCACATAACTGAGTATCAGGTGATAAGTCACCTGTCTACTCCAGAAGAAAATAGGACTCTCCTTAGAGACTTTTTAGGCTGTTAATATATATATATAAGAACTGTTTAAAGAAAGAACAATGCTTTTAAGAAAGCAAAATTTAACCCTGTGATGTGTGAATTGATTTGAACTGGATCCAGTGTATGTCTTTTGATTGTTACCTGTGTATTATGTTGTCTATGTTTTTGTGTGGATTCTGTGTTACATGTACTGTCTTAATAATGTATTATTGAGTTAACTTTGTAATTGTTATGGTATAATACATATATATATAGAGAGAGATATCAATATATATAATTAATATATAATATATAATATCATATGATAACCTATAATATATAATATTTTAGCACATTTGTATAATGTGTTAAGATCATACAATGATATAATAATAATGATAATATAACTTTAGCACATTTGTATAATTGTTAATAGGTAGTTTTGTTTTAATTTTGTATTGTTTTGATTATATATTGTTAAGCTTGTTATTATTATGGTACCAGATATATACAGATAAGTGATATTGTTAGTTATTGATAAGTTATTAATTGATATTCAGTTGTTTGATAATTATTGTTAATGATGCTAAGTGCTTAACTTATTTAAGAGAGGGGAAAAGAGGCCCTTCTCTCAGACAACTGAAGCATCTGCTTTGAAACATCTGAGCAGGTATTTTAAGAGTAAGAACCCCTGGGGAATATCCCCAGGAGATACAACCTTATCTCTCTTGGGAAGAAACACCGATCCCTAGAGTGATAAGAGAACTATTGACTTATTTGATTGACTTTTATTTCTTTTTGGAATACACTGTCAAGAGTTTTCACAAGCGTCATTCCAGCTATAGCTGCTGGTCATGCTTTGACCACGCTAGACAGGATGGGTTGTTGGTTTGCGAAAAACGTAAATGCTACTAGCTTAGCTATTGGTGATGTGCTTGCTGATTTAGATGCGGTTAGAACTGCTACCTTGCAAAATAGAGCTGCAGTAGATTTTCTGCTTCTAGCACAAAGTCTTGGTTGTGAAGAATTCGAAGGATTATGCTGCATGAATCTCAGTGACCACTCTGAGAGTATTCATGCAAGCATTCAAAAGCTTAAGAGAGTTGAGTCAACAGCTGAAGAAGTATGAAGAGGTTGATTTGGGTGGTATGTTTTCATGGTTGCATAGATTTGATATTGGATTATGGTTTAAAAGATTGTTAATGATAGGCATACTTGTATTTGTAGTCTTCATCTTGATTCTATGCTGTGTTCCTTGCATATTGGGTTGTGTAAAACATATGATTGATGAGAGTGTTAGCTGTGTTATGGTGTTGCAAGTGAACACGACTATGCCCCTCCATTTAATTAATAAAGGAGGGGGAGATGTAGGGAAATGCCAGTGAATGTTTTTTGTCAGTCACAGATGGCAGGTAGAATCTAGGACCCAGGAGCTGAAGAAGGAGCTGAACTGAAAGTGAAAGACTGACCATGCCATGTAAGGAAGATGCTTGTACAACACGGCACTGTCTGATTGGACGAGAGAGAAGTGATATGAGAATTGCTTCTCAGTGGTTAGAAAAGTATAAACTATATGTAGATTATAAAAAAGTATTCCTGTAAACAATAAACGGATTTCTCCTTTGACACAACATCTGTGTGGTTGTGTGTCTTTGGGGGGATCTGGGTAGCCACAATCATTGTATCTGCAATTTCAAGTGAAAATATTTTTAAAATAAAACATTAAAATTTCCAATTTATTTTACTCAAAATTGTTATACAGATATCTTAATAATTACATAAAAAGACAACAAACTTTAGCTTTGATATGCAATGTGTACTTCTTCATGGCTGATCTATTTAACTTCATTGTGCATTCTCTACTTTTGCCTTTCATATTGAGTTTTTGTTCCTGCACCAACAAACATCTCAGCATTCATTTGCATCTGTCTTCAGCAGTTGCATATTTATACACTGATGGGTTACAAATATGGAAGAGATGTATCAAAGAGGTTTCGTGCTTGCATGAAAGGATGAGGTACGCCTGACCACAAGCAAGAAAAGGGTACAACAATAGCCAGCAATGGTCTAATCATTGCAGGATGGTGGTATCACAGAGTTCATCAGGTTACAGGGACCTCAAGAGACGCATTGTGAAAAGATTGGCAGGGTAAAAATAATTCTGCAAAGAGTAAAGCAGTATTAGATCTACTTCAAGAGAGTCACACCTATATTAATTGATGAGCTACCTATGTCCAGAGAAACCATTTTCTCTAGTAATGTCCAGTACTTCACAGAATTACACAGAATTAATAAGGTTGGAAAGGACCGTCGAGATCATCAAGTCCGACCTCTAAACCATCTAAACCATATCACTAAGTTCATCATCTAACCTATCCTTAAACACATCCAGGGACGGTGACTCCACCACTTCCCTGGGAAGCCCATTCCAGTGGGAAATCACTCTCACTGTGAAAAAGTTTCTCCTGATATCCAACTTAAACCTGTCCCGACACAGCCTAAGACCGTGTCCTCTCGTCCTGTCACTGGGAGCCTGAGAGAAGAGACCAACCCCAGCTGACCACAGCCTCCTTTCAGGTAGTTACAGACAGCAATAAGGTCACCCCTGAGCCTCCTCTTCTCCAGGCTGAACAATCCGAGCTCCCTCAGCCGCTCCTCATAGGGCTTGTGCTCCAGCCCCTTCACCATCCTCATTGCTCTTTTCTGGACACGTTCCAGCAACTCAATATCTTTCTTAAACTGAGTGGCCCAGAACTGGACACAGTACTCGAGCTGTGGCCTAACCAGAGCCGAGTACAAAGGAAGAATAACTTCCCTGGTCCTACTGGCAACACTATTCTTGATACAGGCCAGGATGCCATTGGCCTTCTTGGCCACCTGGGCACACTGCTGGCTCATATTCAGCTTCCTATCAGCCAGCACTCCTAAGTCCCTCTCCACCTGGCCATTCTCCAGCCACACCAACCCCAGCCTATAACTCTGCATGGGGTTACTGCGGCCAAAGTGTAAAACCCGGCACTTGGATTTATTAAACCTCATGCTATTGGACTCAGCCCATCTATCCAGCCTGTCAAGGTCTCTCTGCAGAGCCCTCCTACCCTCTGACAGATCGACACTCATTCCAAGCTTGGTGTCATCCGCAAACTTAATAATAATTGATTCCATCCCCTCATACAGATCATCCAAAGCAAAACTAAAACTAGTAAATTGCAGTTGCATTGAGACCAGTGTAATATCACCAAAGCAAATTATACACTTTTTTCTCAGATAGAATTAAAATAATTAAAAGAGAAGGAAAATAGGTAATTTGTTTATTTGTACATGCAATCCAACACTTCAAATGTCTTCAATATCACTAGAATAACCTTTCCAGTGCAAGTCATGTCTCTTAATTTTCAATTTGACTAAACAATGCTTAACATCTCACTACTCCTCCAGATTTCCAGTAGAACTACTATTATTGAAAGGAAATAATGAAAGGAAATTATTTCATAGCAGAAGTTCTGGAAGTCTTTTGATACCTGTGATAAGAGTTTCCTTGAAATTTCATCATTTCTTGAAAGGTGGCTGCACACTCACCACATTGAATAACTGATTTTAGATGTAAGATGCTATTGTAGTGATTTCTTTTTTAATTTGTTGTAGCTGATTACAGTAAATTATTGAGTGAGACAAAAGCTATGTACTATCTCATCAGTTCTCTAGGTCACAAGAAATACAACCTTTGATTATGTCTCTTCTCAATCTTAATTGTCAATCTGATATGAAATGACAAGAATAAAATTTAAGATTTCTTGTGACTAGCATATGTCTATTTGAGTGACAGGCTAATTAAATGAATTCCAGATCATACCTCTGATTTTCTGGAAACTCATATTAACCCTAATTAACTATTTAAGAATGGAACTATCTTTGTTTATTCAACAATTAATTAAACCCTTAATATTTATTTCTCCTTTACTTGTGTTGAGGAATTAGTTAGCTTGTGGGGCAAGATAAAGACAAAGAGAGATCATTCATCAGCTACTTTCATGGGCATAACGGACCAACATGAGGAAATGAATTAAATTTATTATCACTCAAATCATAATAGTAAAATCAGAAATAATAATAAAAAAACTTTAAACAACCTTTCCTCTCACCCCTCCTTTCTTGCCAAGCTAAATTTCACTCCCAATTTTCTCCACCTCCTGCCCCCAGCAGCACAAGGGGACAAGGAATGGGGGATACAGTCAGTTCACACGTGTCTGCTGCTACTTCCTCCTCAGGAGGAGGACTCCTCACACTCTTCCTCTGTTCCAGAGTGGGGCTCCTTGCATGGGAGACAGTCCTCCATGAATTTCTCCAATGTGAGTCCTTCCCACTGGCTGCAGTTGTTCACAAATTGCTCCAGCACAGGACACTTCCACAGAGTGCATTCCTTCAGGAACAGATAGTGACCCCAATGGGGTACAAACTCACAAGTCCTGCCAGCAGAGCTGGTCCAGTGAGAGCTCCTCTCCTCATGGGTCCACAGGTCCTACTCCAATGCAGGCTTTCCAAGAGGCTGCAGCCTCCATCAGGCATCATCCTGCTCCAGAGTGTGGTCCTCCATAGCAGAGCTGGGTATGTGCTCCACCATGGCCCTCCATGGGCTGCAGTCTGCCTCACCATGGTCTTCACCATGGGCTGCAGGGAAATCTCTGCTCTGAGACCTGGAACACCTCCCTATCCATCCTCTTCTGAACCGGATTTCTGCAGAGTTGTTTTTCTCACACATTCTCGTCTGGCTGTTGCACTGCCATATTTTCTCCATTTAAATATGTTATCCCAGAGGTGATACCACCTTGCTGATGGGTTCAGCCTAGGCTAGTTCTGGATCTGTCTTGGAGCCAGTTGGCGCTCTCACTCAGTTGGAGTGGGGAAAGCTTCTGGCATCTTCTCACAGCAGCCACCCCACCAACTGTTTTGTTGCGCTACTGAAATCTTGCCATGCAAACCTAAAACAGCTAGATGATAATAGTATTTCCTTATGGTCCTAATAAGTGAGTGATCATTTTATCTCTCCTTCTTAAAACCCTATTGCAGCATGCATAGTATGCAAATATGAATGTATAGTGCAGATTCCACTCTGATATTTCCTATACATTATGCAGGAGGCAGCTGGTTGTACAATTTAGGCTTATGCAACACGCATAGTTATGTCTTTCCTCCTCCTCCACTTTTTTATAAGCACATGACTTAGCTGCTTTGAGCCTTAAGAAACCAGCAGCTTTACACTCCCACAAACACAACAGAAACCACTTTCAAGTATATCATGAACAAAGGAAACACTACCACAGCTATCTTTAAGCCACTGGAGTGCGTTTATGGAAGGGAGACTACTAGAAAGTCAGTGGAGAAGTAAAATTAACTATAACGTAACCTTTACTAGAAATGTACTGGAGAAGACTGTTACATGGGGACTCCAGGCAGGTGAAGATGGAACTAGTGAGGGAGTGAAAAAGCTAATAGGAGGGGAGATATTTTATCTTTTTGAGTCTCAAAACAGAAGTGTTGAACCTGCATGTCTCAGCAGCAGGAAGGGGAACTTTGTGTGTCCGTGCATTTACACTGTGCCTTCTATACTTTGCACACACCAACTCAAATTCAAACTTTGCCTGCATTGCTATTCGTAGCATTGAAAACGGTAACAACTTGCTCAACAAGAATGTGAGTGCCATTGTAACCTATGCTTCAGTCAGAATTTTTAAGCATAATTAATGGAGAAAGACAATGTCAGCTCTGAAAGTGGAGGTTTTGAATATACCCCAGCGATTTTCAATGCATGATATTCAGCCTATAGAAGGCTGAGCTCACATTGTGCATAATTAATTGCTTTGATTTCATTAATCATAGCAATGCTTGCAGTTTCAGCACTAAATCCTATGTTTATTCATTCCAAATATTAAAAATGTGCATCATATTTTTGTTTATTCATTTATTTATTTACGTTTTATTTACTTAGCACTCCTAAGTCAAATAACACTTCCTCTGCAAAGACAACATGCCATGCAAGGTAACTGTCTGCACCCTCAGTGATGTGGGCCCCATGCTTTATATAGTTGCAGTGAGTTCATGTTTGATTTGTGCAAGTAATGACAGATGTGTATTTTTCCCTTTCAGTGATGACTATAACATAGTACATACCTACTTTGAGAAATGCGCTGATATTTTTCAGAATAAAAGGTCCTCTATGAACACAGAATATTGCACGCAATGATACATTTCTGTCATAGCAATTATTAGGCTTACATTATTACTGCCTTATATGAAACATGACTACTTCGCCACAGAATGCAATGAGCAAAAAATTTTAGTCTTGAAGACTAGATTGGGCTTGCAGTCAGAAATAATAGTCAGTGCTTACCATGTGATGTTTTTCAGTTTTCTGTATGACAAAAACAGCAGACTAAAATTGGGTTTGCTTTTCCTGAGGGCATTAGCTCCCTCCAAAAACGATGATGATTTTACTAGCACACATGTATGAGGAAATAACTGGTAAAGCATGCCTAGAAATATGGATCAATTGCTTTATTGCACCTATACACAAGGCAATAATTATTCTTATCACTACTGTGACGATTTTGCCCATCAAAAGGTTAATGAATCAACAGACACATAAATTTAAAATTCAAAATTAAATTGCAATAGCTAGTGCTTCCCTTGCTAAAAAGGCAACTCACCAAAAGCAGGAAAAGCAAACTGACCCTCCAGCTGTTCTGAAGACTGCCAAAATAAATTCCTTTGAATTAAATTGAAAAAAACCCCAACTTTAAAATGTGTGACAACCCCCCCAGAACTATAAGAGAAAAAAAACCCCCACTGCACCCTCCGAATATCAATGTAGGTACATTCACAACTTGAATTACCAAGATTAGACTTCTGTTTATATGAAGAGTTTGACTTAACAGCTATTGTAAAAATTAGATTGATGACGTTTTTCTGGTAGTCTTGCTAGCAGAATATATACCTAATTGAAACAGTAGGTCTTCTAGCAAACTAATGTCTTGAATAGAGATACCTCTTATCTTAAAGTAGATTTGTATGTCACCTCTTTGAAATGTAATTTCAATTCAGACCAGACACTTAAATGCCAAAATAAAATTGCTTATTTATATAATTTCACTTAGTTACCTTTTAGTCCAGACCTAGTTAATTGACTGACCTTGCGTTAATTGATTAAGAAAAAAAGTGAATTATTCAATTGACAAATACTTTCTTTAACAGTAATACATATCAATTGAGTTTGTGGGGCCAGCCTGGTAACAGGCAACAATTTACAAACTAATTAGCAGCTCTGGGATAAAGAATAAAAAGGCATGAAACGTAAATGTCATATCGGCAATGAAAGAAAAAAGCACACAAAGCATCTTCAAATACATAGGTAGGTGACTTTTCACCCGGAGAGTTAATATCAGCTTTTCTCTTGCCCTAACCACACCCGAGTTTAGATTTCACTTCTATAACACTTTCCTCTCTTACTATATGCATTTTCAGTCATCAGTTTACTCTGAAGAGATACAAGATGATTATCAATGTGTAACACAGCACTTATTGTACCACCTGTCCCCCTTTATTCTCATGGTCTCCTCACTTTCTTGATTTTAATATTATTAGAGAAGCAGGTTTTGCTATGTGATCAGTGGAGATTTGCTCATTTTGATAAGAGAAAAAAACTCGAGATCCTAGGAGACACACATGGCAATTACTAGATCTATTTAAAAGAAAGAACTATTTCTTGATATTTAGAGGAGTAGACAGCTTTTTTGACAGAGCTATATTTCTATTCTTTGTATATGTCCATTCTCTGAGACATTCTGGAAAGAGTTAAAACAGTATGCCTGCCCACAGCAGAGTGGATCCCTTGTGGACATATGTTGTCACTTCCAGTCACATGTTTCAGTCTTCCCTAGGTGACTTTTTGCTCCTATAGTGTATAATAAAATGGAATGACTGAAACATCAAAGATCAGTAAGACTACTGGAATATGCACAGACACACATTTACCCAACTTATTCTGCAAGCTTCCAGCAGGTCTGGGACAGACAGCAAAAGGATCTTAGCGCTGTAAAGTTATGATCATCAATTCAAAGATACAATCTACAAACTATGATCAGCAGAGACATACAGCAATAAACGTATCCAAAGAATTTGAAAGTCCTGATATCAAAACGGTTTCACAGACATAATTAATTGAACAGTTTGTTGAGCAGTGCACATTTTTCAAAACATCTTTTTCCACAGAAGATGCTGAAGAGAAAAAAAAAAAAAGAGCTAAATTAATCTAGTTTATACTGGGATTACTGCTGCTTGGTCACAGGATGGAAGTCTTGGAAATAAAATGAGTCTGACCACTGGATGTCACTCCTGACTTAAACCTTATTACATTAACAGTGTGTTTCTGGCAAAAGGAAATTTTAGGAATTCCTGTGTCTAAGATGAAGCATGGCTAAACCTTCAGAAGGGTGACTGAAGGTTGAAACTGCTGCTTTGTCAGCAAATTCCTGCATAATCTTAAATTCTTCCTGGATTTTACCTCAATTTCCCAATCTGCAAATCACTTGTAAAATGAAAACACATATTTTTATCCCTAGGAGATACTAAGAACCAACAAAACGGAAGACCCACAGCTGAGAAGCATTTAGAAAATACTGTGACCAATACCTACATAATCTGGGAAATAAATGTAACTCTCTAATAATATAGCAGTATATTATACAGTATTGTATAGTACAGAATTACAAAATGGTTTGGGTTGAAAGGGACCGTGAAGATCCTCTAGTTCCAACCCTCCCTGCCATGTGCAGGGACAGCTTCCACTAGATCAAGATGCTTAAAGGTTCATCTACTCTGGCCTTGAACATTTCCAGGGATGGGGCATCTACAACTTTGGGCAACTTGTACCAGTGCCCCATCATCCTCACAGTAAAGTCCTGTTTACATCTAAAATTACCCCACTACTGTTGCAGTATTACTTTTCAGGACTCGTTCACTACTACTACTGTTATTACTACTACTGCTGCTGCTGCTGTATGTCTTGTCCTGTAAGTATCACACATTTTTGTACAGAAGAGTTCCAATTTTAGTAAGGGTAAATATTTACAATTTGAAATAAAATGTTTCATGAAATAATGCTAATTTTCTTTTGTAGATCTGATGGTCATCAAATCAAATATTTCTTTGACTACTGAAAATCAAAATCTCCATCACATTCAATTTCAGTCACTTCACTAAATTGTGTTGAAAACATAATGGTCATAATGCCAGTGTAGAATTTTTTTGAGATTCACCAACATCTACTTACTGGATCTCATCGGAGAACCTCTCTGAAAACATTTATTGAGTGACTTCCCATTAGGTTTGTGTCTTGTTTTAGTACAGTCTTGGATTCCTAATAAGCAGCAGGTGGTTCCTAAAAAGAAGTGAGCTCCCTTCTTCTTTGCAGTATAAAAAAACAACATCCCTCTCTACCTAGAGTCTCAGTTTTCATATATTTTTAGAGCACCTTGCATGTGAGGAGTCCATTGTTTACCTGAATTTAGAATGGAAATATTTTTTTGTCATAAAGAATCCAGTTTTTCTTTCTGTGTCTGGTGTCTGCAAACATAAAGAAGTCAAGGGAAAATCAGGTGGAGATTCCTGGTCACCCTTCCAGGATCCCCTGTTTGGGGTCCTCAAGTGAGACCAGGAAAGCAGATCGCCACACCAGCAGTCCTGGAGTCCAATACCACTTCATCCTCACAGAGGGTGTGGGGCTATAGCCAACAGAGCCATGGGACTTTATGCTAGTGTATTAGTTTTTCCTATGCCCAGATTTTGGTAGCAGGGGGTGCTGAGAGGGAGGCTTCTTTGAGAAGCTGCTGGAAGTTTTCCCCATGTCCAGCAGAGCCAATGCCAGCCTGCTCCAGGCTGGGCCCGCTGCTGACCAAGGCCAGGCCAATCAGCAGTTGAAGGAACGCCTCTGTGATAACATATTTAAGAAGGAAGGGAAAAAAAAATAGGTCGAGATGAAGATGGCTGCTGCAGGAGCAGAGTGAGAAATTGTCAACAACAACGCAGACACCAAGGTCAGTGCAGAAGGAGGGGGAGGAGATGCTCCTGGCGCCGGAGCTGAGATCCAGCTGCAGCCCATGGGGAAGACCATGGTGAAGCAGCTGTGCCCCTGCAGCCCATGGAGGACCACAGGAGTGCAGAGATCCACCTGTAGCCCGTGGAGGAGCCACGCCGGAGCAGGTGGATGCTGGAAGGAGGCTGTGGCCCGTGGGAGACCCATGTTGGAGCAGGGTCCTGGTGGGGACCTGTAGCCTGTGGGGAGAGGGGCTCACGCTGGAGCAGGATTTCCTGGCAGGACTCGTGGCCTGTGGAGCCCACGCTGGAACAGCTGTACCTGAAGGACTGCACCCCGTGGAACGTGACCCATGTGGCAGCAGTGTGTGAAGAGCTGTTGCCCATGGGTGGACTCTCACCAGAGCAGTTCGTGANAGGTGTCTCTTATTGTTTCTCACTGTTTAGCTCTGATCTTGTTAGTAATAAATTTAACTATTATCCTCACATGGAATCTGTTTTGCTTGTGACAGTGATTAGCAAGGAATCTTTTGTGGTCTTATCTCAACTTGTGAAGCCTTTTGTTATATTTTCTGTCCTCTGCTGTGTTGCAGGGGAGAGTGAGAGAGTGGCTGTAGTTGGGCCCCTGGCACCCAGCCCAGGTTAAACCGCTACAGTAGTGAAGAGTGTTTTGCGCTTGTAGAAGACTTGTTACGTATCTGACGTGTACTGTGCCTGACCAGTGCAGTCTGACTTCTATCTCTTCCCCTGAGCAAGGGTCCCAATTCCACATGCATCTGTGTGCATGGCAAACTGCGTGCCAAGTAACCGGCATGGAAACCACTCATTGTAGGGCATGATCTGCCTCTGGAAAGTGTGTATCAAGATAACCACCTCCTCTCGCTTTCTCTCAGACTTTGTTTTGGTATTGTAAAATGGAAAAGGCATTTGAGAGTACTGCAGACATTTACAGCTAACTTAAATTCAACAGTATCAGTCTGTTAGAATCACACAGCTTCCTAATTGCCACTTTCTGCATGCAAAAAAAGACTTTTTATAAATAACTAAAAAGAATGGACACGAAGCCACAACTCTCTAATAATTTTCTTTATGTCAAAAGCTCACAGCTAATTATGGAGCATTAATAGATGCACCAGATAAAAACACAAAACTCTAATGCTGATAGTACCTTGCTTTCCAAATAGTGTTGTCCTTCAGCATTCAGTATCAATTTTAATGTAAAGCTGTGATCCAGTGCAAAAGTCACACATAAAGTTTGAGATTGATGCTTCAGTATGTCATCCTTGTTTCTGAGTAATCTGCTTGACACTGCAACATAGGCATAAATGAACAAGTTTTAAAGCCAGTTTGGAGTAATGTTATTGTTTTCTATATATATATAACTGTGTCAGGGTAATTCATATCGCAGATCTATAAGGATGTGTGTTTTGGGATGCTTGATTTTATTAGTAGCAGTGTCTTTTTATGTTTTCCATTTGTTGGGATCCTGTAGGAGCTAGGCAACACAGAAGACGGCAGTAAACAGACGGTCTATAGCAGTATCCTGCAGCTTCTACTGTTTCTCCCTTTATAGATGATAAGGAATTTAACCTGTTTTATTTTGGCTTTGTTTTGTTTTGTTTTGGTAGGGTTTTTTGTTATTGTTGCTTCCAGTGTTAAATTAGCAAGCAAATCTCATTGCGCAGGAGTTTGAAGATTCAAACCGGCAGAATTTACTTTGATTCATAAGTGTTGGCTTTCTTACTAACATCATGCCAAAATAAAATCTAATCCATGTAATGCTATTATTTCTTACATCTGATTTTAATCCTGTCAAGAATGTAATGAAGAATAGCTTTAAAGAACGCAAAGTACTTTTAGCCTATTTCAAGTAAAACTCACAATGTTGAAGCACAAGATATTTCCTATTTAAAAAATACATTTTAGAAGATATTTTGTTGTTTCTGAAGCATAATTGGTAGTATCTCTTCAGAAAAAGATCCACATGGTTATTTTACGTCTCTACTTCTGATAAAAAATACCAAATAAACAGCCATGAAGAGCAATATTTTGCTCAAAGGGAACACTGATTATTGTAATCATCTTCATAAAAAGCCACAAAAAGAACAAAATTAGAAAGAAAGTATATGTCAGTAGCATATTAAGCATTTTCCCCTTTCCCATTTTGAGAAGCCAAGTATTATGGCATGGCCTAAGGAGGCTACATGCTCACTATTTGAACTAAAGCATTTACTTGTCCTGTCAGTGAACTCCTGTATTACATAATAAAATCCAGCGGCCAATACTGGATCCATCATGCATTGAGAACAAGCCTTATGCACACAGTTATCATTCCACTTAATGCCAGTCACTCATGTGTTCCTACTACCACAGTGCTCTCTCTTTCACACTGGATAAAACTCAAGCTTTCCGTCCATCACAGCAGTCTCACTATAGCATGAATCCTGACTAAGAGAGTAATGTGAGAACCCAGAACACTGTTTACACATATGTGAAAAAATCTTTTCACAGTATTGTTGGGATGGATATAGCTCAGCCTAGCTCCCTGGTACTATTACTATTTTTTTTTTAATTTTTTAAATCTGAAGCAGTAATATGGGTTCCAACTCCACCATCCCATGCTCTCAGCTCAAGCATGGGGAAGCTGAACTGGTAACATGAACATTAGTGCATGGAAGATGCTCTGCCCCGTCCCTGCCAGTCATCACTTGCTTCTGCTTTTCAGTATGCTTTTGAAGATACTTCTCTTGCTCCTAATACTCAGAGTTCTAAAATATTCCAGGTGAAAAAGTCAGAAGACATTTTAACACCTGCAGCCAAGGACAGCTTTCAATACATCAATAGGAAAATCCAAGGAAGAATTTTTCATCAAGAAATTGTAATGGAATTTTAAAAATAATATTCAGTAAAATCCAGTTACTGGAAAATTCAGCCTTTTAGCACACAGCTATTTTTCTGTTTTATGCACAAGAACTGTTTATGAAAATCAGTAGGTGTCAATTTTCTTCTCTCTTGCATAAGGCTACAAATGGAGGAACAGCTGACACTCAAGATCTATCTTTGCTGATGGCTGAGAGCTTCACAGATAATCAGTTTTCACAAGACTTCTGAAATCACCAGTTGCATTACCTACCTGCCAAAGACTCATGCCAACATATATTTTATTTCTGGCACTCAAATGAACAAATACTATGGATTGGGTTTTTCTTTAGAACATTTGATGTCACAGGGAGAGCTTTGCTATTTACAAAATACCTTTCCCTCGACTGCAGCTGCAAGGGTTCTCTACATTTCTGCCTAACAGAGCCTAGAGTTTCAAGGCAGATAGAGACATTCTGTTCTGTAGTACTGTCCCAAACATCTGTATCCACAGGAAGCAAACATATAGTTTCCTTGACTCTGGATAATATTGTTAAGTTTCATAGAATGCAGGTATGAAAGAGTAAGTCATAGCAAGAAAGCACTGTTGAAATTTGTAACAAATTCAATACCAATTGCTTTTTTCCAATACGGGAATAACATTCCCTCTTCATCTACAAAGAATTAGCTTGTACTTTAAGTATCAAAGAAGTAGTTCAATCACTGATTGATCCGATGATGCCAGATGAAACATCCCTAACCACTTCTCATAATAAGTGAATTTTCATACAACTTAGTAAATAGACTTTTACATCAGAGAGTATACAGTAAAAACCTTTCCAACTGAGCCCAGAAACACTGAAAAAAAATTTATTAACTAGAAATGTCATGAAAAATATCAATTATCTGCTGCTGCTCTGTACTCCGGCATATTTTGCCTGCTCAGCATCTGTGTTGTTAGATGAAAATGATTTTCGAGGCACAGACTGCTTTTATGCCTTATGAAACATTGTTCATGCTTAGCAAATAAACAATATGTTCTTCTGATTCACTACTGGAAAGTAGCTCTTATCTATTAATTTTTTTTTCCTCTCTGGTTTTAAATAGCATAATAGAAGCAAGTAAGATCTAGTAATTAATGTTTACTAGAAGAACAAGTTTCAGTTCCTTATTGCAATATTTTCAATTCATATTTCAGGTCTTAGAACAGGAAAACAGTTCATTTTCAACTTCATTAGATCTATTAAGCTAGGCCAATTCAAGTGAAAAGTTCATAACACAGCAAGTTAGGCACAGTTCAAGTCTTTATGCTCCACTGTTTTTGATATCTTTCAGAACTAAAAAAATCAATCAAACATCATGTGGCCAGGGAATGTGAAAAAAATCCTTTTTTTTTTTTTCTCCCATGTTTTGCAAACTGAAGAAGGAACAGAAATTTTGTTAGGCATAGAATGGAAATTAATTTCTGCTGTCATAAATTTTGCCCAGACAATTATTCCATCCTTGAGAATTGAATCTAGTGGGAAAAACCTGAAATCTCCAGAAGCCTGGAATTTTTCCTTATGAGTAGAATAATGAATTCATCAGTTCCTACTGGGACTGTGACTATGACCAAAGTGATCAATACATTTGTTTATGCACAAAAATGAGAGAGCTACTGATTATAGCTTAGGGATGAAGGCATTTTATTCCATGCTATTTTAAGACATATTAGCCAAGCAGTCAAACCATGGTGTCTTGTGATGGTACATACAGTCCTAAGTGACTTCTCCAGCTTTGTGGGTCATGGGAGGTAAGGAAAAGATAAGGAAAGCAAGAAATTTTGTATGGTACTTTGCTATGTTTTACATGCAGCCACTAACACAGTCTGCTTTTTGAAATATTTATATATATATATATATGTGTGTTTGTGTGAATATAAATATAGGTATGTATGTGTGTATATTTATATATATATGTGTGTGTGTGTGTGTGTGTGTGTTTTCTGTATCGCAGAACTTACATATACCCACACCACACTCATAGGCTAATAGGTTTGTTTAAAACTGATTTATAAGTAGTATAAGAGTGGAAACCAGATAGGAAAAAAACTGACCAGAACATGGCTGTTGAAGAAAGTTCTGTAATGCTCCAAACTAAATTTGAGACAGAAGCTGCTACTCCTGGTATTTCTGTTTTTATTCTTCTCACTGTTATAAATTACAATCTAACTAAAATATTTTACTGGTGGATACCTTATAAAAGGGTCTATGACTTGGAAAAATGATGGAATCCACAGAAAAAAACCCAAACAAAATCTTTTCCATAATACTCTACAAACTGATACTAAATTTAAAACTCAGGATGGCATTCTACGCGTATCATAAGGAGCAGTTCTTGGCCTGGTTTCTTTTGTACAAATTCAAAGTCAATCGAATAAAGGCGAATATAAGATCTTGTAGAATTGGTACTCTCAGGTTGAGTGCCTTATTAATATCGATACCACCAGACATTTTGAAACCCATGCATGGCAGAAACCAGCAGGTATACAGCCACACTGGTGAGCTTGAGGCATAGTGAGTGTTACATGGATCTAGCTCAGCCTACCAGGCATTTCCAGAGTAACACTAACGATAGCAAATTCAAGGTTTTACTTCCTAGGAAAAAAAAAAAAAAAAAAGGTCCTGAAAGGCAAAAATATGTAGAGAATACTAACACAATTGGCTAGACCAGGACATCAAAATAATAAATGTGGAGACTTCTGTGCAAAAAATACATTGTTGGACTTAGAGGTGGCAAAATTATTTGTTCAGTATTTTGTTTCATCTTAAAAAGGAAAGGCTGGAAAGTTATCTGCCATAGGATGATACATACATTAGAATAAATATAACCTATAATCACAAAAATAATCTGTTTCCTCATGCAAGATATGTTATAAATATCAATTTGGTTTGATTGGTTAACCATATTTCCCAGTTGTGCTTAACTGCATTTTTAAGGTTGTAGCAGTGTTGATCCGGTTATTTTTTTTTTCTTTCCCATATTTCTAAGGACTAACAAGCATATTCCTTGTTTTGGTGCCAGCACTAGGTTTTGTAAAGAAGGAAGAAAGCAGCCAAGAATGCTACGTAGTAGCCTGTTTAAAGGGGGGAGAGCATGCTTTGAAACAATCACAAAGAAAATGCAAGCTGAATCACACACGATTTCCAGCAAATTCTAGGTGTGCCAGACAGTAGAAACCCCATATATTTAAACATAAGCAAATGCATTGCAGTTGTGGGGGGATGGGGGAGGAGAAAAGAAAAGAAAAGAAAAGAAAAGAAAAGAAAAGAAAAGAAAAGAAAAGAAAAGAAAAGAAAAGAANAAGAAAGAAAGAAAGAAAGAAAGAAAGAAAGAAAGAAAGAAAGAAAGAAAGAAAGAAAGAAAGAAAGAAAGAAAGAAAGAAAGAAAGAAAGAAAGAAAGAAAGAAAGAAAGAAAGAAAGAAAGAAAGAAAGAAAGAAAGAAAGAAAGAAAGAAAGAAAGAAAGAAAGAAAGAAAGAAAGAAAGAAAGAAAGAAAGAAAGAAAGAAAGAAAGAAGAGTAAGTGGGCAGACAAAGAGTAATGTTTTTTGTCCTCCATGTCCTTAGTTTCTGCTAGGATTATAGAATAATATTCAAAGGACATCAACTTTTCCAGTCCCTAGAGTACTATTCAAGATGGAAATATTTCCAATAGATTACACGATCTGCCACTTACCTCGTAAAGACAAAGAATCTGAATAATCTCTTAGGGGAATCTTTCTACTGCTAGAGGTCATTGCCTCCTACTCCCTGTGATGAAGCACAGCAGTTTTGGAATGGGCTATTATAGCAAATTACAAAAGAAACCCGGATCCTCCAAATTCATTATTGCTCCTGTCACTAGTAATCCTACTAGAAACTAGTAATCCAAGGAAGCACAGGATCTGCTCTCTCTCCTGGCACATATGTTAAATAAGATATTAAATATGTGTTCTATCTTCCTGTAAAAAGACACTACCATGCACAGTAAACAAAACATAAACGTAAATTACAAGTAAAATACTACTATTTTATTAATATAATAAGTACACTCAAAAAAAAAGCAAAACATTCAAATATAATTGAGAACTACTTAAATTTTGTTAGCTTTTGCAATTATTTCCATTTCCAATTATTTCAATTCCATTTCTATTGCACTTTTTCAAGATCCCTTTAATTTATTTCAGATAAAAGGAAATAAGTTCTTGTTTTCCACCTAATGTTATCTATTACTAATTTCAAACATTCTTTCCTGTGCAATAACATTTAAAAGACACAGAAAAACCAATTACTGAAGCATTTTTAATTCAACTTCCATTCTAGAAAGTATAATGACATTAAAACTCTCTGATGCACTGTGAAATGGGTGGTGATGCAATATACCTACTCTGGCTTCTCAGAGATAGTGGAAGCAATACAATATTGATGAGGTGGGATCTGGCAATAAAGAAAATTCCCCTTTTCTGAAGCAGCCAACTATTACAAACTAATTCACAACACTAGATCTCCTTTGACAAGTCCCTTCCACACAGCTTCCACGGATACAGAAAGTGACGGGCTTAAGAGCTGTGTCTAAGCACCACCTCCGCTAATGTACTCATGGCTACCATGGCAGAAGATAAACAAAACAGAAAAACTGGTGTTATTTGAACCCCCAGCCTGAATAGCTACATCCATAATGTGGCGTACAAACAGCTGGATTTTTAAGTAATTACGTTTCGTTCTTTTGTTATGGGTTTTTTTGTTGTTGTTTTTGTGGGATTTTTGAAGCAGGGGGAGAGACCATTATGAAAAAATTGTGTCCTGATTAACAGTGTTGGCAAGAGATTCACTCAGGAGTCCCAGGAGAAAGAGGTCTCCTGGGAAAAGCGGGCAGCTGTTGCTCTGGCAGGCAGCAGTGGGACCTCAGGGCCAGCTGGGGACAGAACAGAGACATCTCTGCGCAGCTTCCACTGTCAAGAGGAGCAGAAGGCTGTTGACTGCAAGATGAAATTGTAGTTGGAGCTGCTGGTAGGGAACTCTGGGAAGTTAGGTAGATGCTGTTGCCCTGGCAGGCAGAGGAGAGAGGGAAACACTTGTCTCGTGTGTTTCCAAGACAGAAAGTACCTCACCACTACTGCTGATGGCCCACACTACATGAGAGAATTTTGCAAGTAAATATGCATACATAAAATTTTCTGTAATACATTTCACTCACATTAAGTCTACCTGCAGGAAGAAGCAACGATATTTCATAAATTGTTCCACTGCTTTTTCTAACCGTGTTGCAAGAACTTTGTGAATCTGACTCTAAAACCTCACATGCAGAAGCAACAGTGGTCATAGAAATAACTTTTATACACAATGCTTAATCAAAATTAACCTGCTTCCCTCAGTAAGTGTTGAGTTTAGTCCCACCTTCAGCTAGACAATGGAATTATTGAACTGTGTCTGAAGCAGATTTGTGTCATAACCAAAATACAGCTATAACTAAAGATAAAAATCTCCTCTCCCCTGCCTCCAAAAAACCACTTAACCGGTTTTATAAAAACAGATGGACATGCATGAGAAGGCTAGCTAATTCTATAAAGAAAAGCATTTGTATTGGATGGATACAGGCTCAGCTGATGGAAGCAGATCCAACACAGGTGGCTCAATCTGTTTCAGTTTCATTTAAAGTTTTCACTATGTGCAAAACAACCCAGTTGTGTTACAGCTGAACTAAGCATGGAAAAGACATATTTGTGTATATGAAAAAGTGCACATTTGAACTATTTATTTTGAAGAAGAGATTAAGATAAACACTTAAGAGGATCATGAATTGCAGTGAAAACTGGAAAAGCACTGAGATATTCAGTGAAACTTAAAAGCAGTAAAAAGTAACTAAGTTGGAGAATAATTAAGCAAAAGGATTTCTTTCCACAAAATATGGAAAAAAAGAACCAAATCAGGTTTAGATATAATTCAAAATAATGCCACCATTTCCAACCAGTTCTGTTAGACAGTATTTCTAAATATGCATAAGATTATGCTTCTGCAATATGTCAGACATTTACTATGCACAGTAAAGCTGAAACTATTCCATAAATATCTTCTGTAAGATATTTTGAGCATTGTATAAAGCAGGAAGCACTAGTCAGAGAGAGGATGTTGTTTGGAACATGCTTTCTGACAGTCATATACCTTAACACGTAACAACTTCCACTTTCTATGTTCAGAGTCATAATACATCTCAATATTTAGGAAAAATTTCAAAAAACAAGCGTAAAAAGTATACATGAGCTTTACCAAAAGCACAGGATTAACAGGATCAGGTCAAGAGATCTCAAAAACTTAAGCCTCTTTATGCCCAAGTCTATTTAGAACATCTCTACTGTAGTTTCATTCCTGCTCCAAACTTTCAGCACTATTTACTGCCAGTAGTTTAAGAAATGAAAGAAAGGAAAATGTAGGACACTTACCAACAACACTTTAAGATATTTATACACTAAATAGTCATTCTAGAAATGTGTAGAAGAATTGCCATTGATGTGCAGCTACCTGCAGCGCTAGCAATCCTCTGGGTACTCCACACCATGGAGATGTAATCCACTTGAACCTAGCTCTTTTGGATGCACAAAAGGAGATTATATGCACAGTACTTTCACTCTCCTCAAAGCATGTGCAAGGGGTATTCAGACTGTACTGATGGATGATTAGACACTGTTACAACTTACACCAGTGTTTTCTAGTGGATAAAGTACTAGTTTCTTCAAAAGTGGAAAAAAAAGAAGTTTAAAACTAAGAAAATGTCCTTTCCCTCCCTGAGCTTCCAAGCAAAGTTGGTCCTGCAGAAGGCAGCACCCCTACAGTGTTCGAGGAGATGTTATTCCACAGTGCATGTTGGTTCGGTGTGAGGGGAAGAATACTACCACAAATGCCTCCAAGGACACCAATTGGCAATAGGGTATCAAGCCATCTCACCTATATATCCAAAACTTGTGGCCTTCCAGATACAGTCTGGCCTGTAAGTCAATTAATGCTTTGTACTGCTTTTTTTAAAATGGCAATTGATATTTTAAACAATATTTCAAATGCCCAAACACCTTTGAGAGCCTCCCCCACTTAAAAAGTTCTGTACGAAAGATTTTGAGAGAAAAAAAAAAAAAAAAGGAAGAATTTTGATAAAATGCACAGTACCTGTGTATGTGTTACTCAGAATGCCATGAAACAATGAGAGTGAAACATTGTAAATATTTACCTAACACAGCTTGTCTTGCATGAAAAAAAAAAAAACAAACATGAAAAATACCAAGATATGGATGAGATCAGCAGAAATGAGGTGGGTGGCTCAGGGATGTGTTCCAGTATTTTGCATGCTGTGAGGTATCATGAAAGATGCATACACTTTCAACTTAGATAAAGGTGACTTTAGCAGAACACAGAGCATTGTTCACTTCTAATTCCATCTGGCTTTTATATATTGGCTCTGGATTTAATTTTAACTTGTAAGCAAACAGTTAAAATAGCTTTCCAGTTTCTATGTGTCTTTGAAATACGTTATTTTTTTATTAGGAATAAAATCATCAAGATTTCTGCGCTACTAATTGTTAAGAAGTGCTCTAACTTTCTCTAAAATATTTGCTGATTTCTGTGAGAAATTAAATCATTGTTAGGTTCTGGGTGAAGGAAAGTGGACAGGAGTGGAAACAAGGATTTTTATAATAAAGGACCAAGGAAGCTCAAAAAAAAAAAAAAAAAAAAGACTTTAAAAGAACCTTTTGGCCTAGGTTTCCTTGGAACCTCTTTTACAGTTGGAAAGGAGTTAATGCTCAATATATTCTCTTTACAATACTGACTAGCATATCTAATTTTTCTTCCCTGTACCCATGAAAGAGACCAAAAGGGTACTCAGATCTTTCATTTGGATTTCAATGCCATGTCTTTCCTGAAGTTTTCCCTCAAGTTCTTCATTTAGAAATGTTTTTTTACTTTTTTTTCTTAATCAATTGCATGTTGCCTTCTTGTGATGATCCCAGACTTTATACATCATTCTTTACTTTTTTTAGACCCAAGAACCATTCAGAAGAATAAAGGTGCCTCCCATTTAAGTCATAAAGAGATACCATGTTCTGCATTTTAACATTCTGTCAAGCTTTTCCTGTTACTCTAACATAACATAACAAATGACTAAGTGTACAAAATGAAATAGTTGACAAGTTTGATCATTTATGATCTTAAAAGCTGTAGTCTGGCTTTGGGCTTCACTCTTGGATTATGAAACTATTCACAGTACAGCATACTATGGCTGCCTGTGCTTGCTAAATCCTATACTTCTTATTTCATGGAAAATGAAACACACATTTTGCAGAGCAGGAGTGGACAGACACTGGATATTTTGCAAATGAGGTTGTTAGCCTGAATAACACTGAAAGAAGGTTTTACAATTTTTTAATATCGTAAAAATATAATTATTTTGTCTGCTTGGCATTAGTTGGATTAATAATAATTGCTAGATTGTGAGGATTATTAATAAGTCTTGCTGTCACAAAATCCTCTGTAAATCTGAGTATAATGAGCAGACAGATTTATAATACAGAATACAAGTCAATTAAATATTCTCTTTCGATAGATGGAAACAGAAAGATTTGTGCACACAGAAGGAATAATTCATGGCATATAATGAGTAGATTTTTTTCCTTTATTTTCCATTTAAATAGCTTCTTCAGCAATCATCATCACCCTGCTATGGTGGCAGTGGTTCACGTACGGGGAAAAATATTTGGGCTAGGGAAAATGACCAATAGGGAAAAGAGAATTTACAGTTTAGGTAAAATTTCCATTTTGATAGTATAACAATTAGATTGTACATGGCTTTTATGGAAACTGTCTGCCTTCTCTGCTATCACCTCTGCTCCTGACATATCCATAGATGGATATGACTTTGAGTCACATTTACATGTGAGAGGTCTAAGTCTTGGTTCAATAATGACTTACTTCATGCAGTATGGAACATTGAGAGACTTTGAACAATCATGAGAGGAGAAACACTTTCCTGTTACCTAAATACCACATACAGTTTTTTGTTCAGCTATTTGCTATCTTATAAATGACTCCTTTTTCTCCTTTCCTGTACATTAATTTAAACCAAAAAAACCTGAAGGCTGGTGACTTAGCTAAGGAAGGTATTTCTCTGGCAGTAGAAAATTCAAAACAATCCCTTGTATTCTGAAATCTAGTTATGTGCTGTCAATTTTTTTAACAACTTTTTTATTTCCACAGACCTGTATGCATACAAACAGTAAAATATTTATCTGAGTCCTAGAAAAAAATTCATACAATCATAGAATCATTCTTATATGTGCTGGAAATTTGTCTCAAATTCACAGAATCACAGAATCAAAGAATTAACCAGGTTGGAAAAGACCTTTGAGATCATCAAGTCCAATCCATTAAGACCATCTCATCCACTAAGCCATGGCACTAAGTGCCTCATACAGTCTCTTTCTAAACATTTCCAGGGATGGTGACTGCACCACCTACCTGGGCAGCCCATTCCAATGGCAAATCACTCTTTCTGTGAAGAATTTTTTCCTAACATCCAGCCTAAACTTCCCCTGACACAGCTTGGGAATGTGTCCTCTCATTCTGTCACTGGTTGCCTGGGAAAAGAGATGGACCCCCACGTGGCTACAACCTTCTTTCAGGTAGTTACAGACAGCAATAAGGTCACCCCTGAGCCTCCTCTTCTCCAGGCTGAACAGCCCCAGCTCCCTCAGCCGTTCCTCATGGGGCTTGTGCTGCAGCCCCTTCACCATCCTCGTTGCCCTTCTCTGCACACATTCCAGCAGCTCAACATCTTTCTTAAACTGAGGGGCCCAGAACTGGACACAGCACTCGAGCTGTGGCCTAACCAGTGCTGAGTACGGAGGAAGAATGACTTCCCGAGTCCTGCTGGCCACCCTATTCCTGATGCAGGCCAGGATGCCATTGGCCTTCTGGCCACCTGGGCACACTGCTGGATCCCGTTCAGTCATTTGTCGACCACTACCCCCAGGTCCCCTTCTACCTGACTGTGCCAAGGGAGGTTTAGGTTAAACATTAGGAAGAAGTTCTTTACAGAGAGAGTGATTTACCATTGGAACGGGCCGCCCAGGGAGGTAGTGAAGTCAGTGTCCCTGGAGGTGTTTAAGAAGAGATCGGATGTGGCACTTAGTGCCATGATCTAGTTGACAAGGTGATGTTAAGTCAAAGGCTGGACTCAATCTCAGGAGTCTTTTATAATCTAGTTTATCATTTAGTTGACTCTGTGATTCTGTTTAATGTACACGTACTCTTACATGACATCTCCTTAGAGATAGCAAGGTTCCCAATGTCTCCTGAGGCTCCGTTGCTAAGCGACAGGTGGTTGGAGGCAGGGAGAGAGATTCAGCCCCGTCCACGTCTGGGCAGAGAGAAGGCGGGAGTGGGGAGGGATCTTGAGCCGAAAACCAATCAAAGGCTAAAGATACACCCACTAGAAAAGGGGTATTTAAGATGCATTCTTCCAGTAGTTCGGGGAGAAGAGCAGGAATTTAGAATCCTGTAACCTTCCCTCCCAGCGCGCTGAATAAAACATACTATCTCAAAACTCATCTGAGTTCTGAGCGTGAATTCACCGAATCAAAGTCGCATTTCAGTTCTAAGGTCTATGCTAAAAAGGAGGCTGATTCATCAAACATGCAAACAGAGCTCCTTATACCTGCAACAATGATAAAATCACCACATATCTAAGAATGGTTTGGAACAGCAGTAAATAGCAGTAGTAGAAATGTGTCTAGATGACTCAGATTTTGCCAGTCTAGGGCTATAATGCTGTGTTTTATTATTTAACTAGAGCAATGACAGTGGAGAGAAAACTCTCAGAAGAAGGAAAGTACTCAGAGTTTGCTTTATCTAGTTTCTTACATCTGGTGAAGCCAACACCACTAAAGTGGAGGAAAGCAAACAATTTGGTTTCAGCCAACCATGACAAATCTCCACAGGCTATTGCAGAGATTTCCAGTGATTTTTAACTCACTGATAATGCTTTTTGGTGACAATACTGAGATTCTAAGGGCTCTCCTGCATGTTATGCGTGAAGATACATTTGAAACATAGCTACTTGCTATGTTTGAATTTTACATGGGTAAGTTATGACACTTTTATGGTCCTTTGTTTCTACATAGTACATATACATGAAGGATAACCATTCCACCTCTGATTTATTATAAAAATATATGAGATCTGAGCAATTCAATAGATATAAAGAAGTATTGGCAAATTTTAGGGGGAAAAAACAGATAGGTTGTTGGCTACAGGCTTTTTGTAACTTTAGAAAGATATCTATGACCTTTTAAGGAGATATCAGTCCTATGAATATGGATATTTTGCACTGCTTTCTTAGATGAGAGCTAGAAAAACTCTTGTAGCCTACATTCATCTCAAAGAAATGATTGCCAGAAATGGAGCTGATAACTATCTATTGAATGAAAAAAAGTAATCATAATTTGTGTACACTTCGTTAAGTGTCCTTCACTTAAGTTGCATTTGAAATCTTGTTTCTGAACACATAGAAATAAAGGGATCTTGAAATCTCTATTTCTAATTGTTTGATAAGCTAATATTCAAATATTTGATGTACTTGAACTGTTCTCATCAGGGATAGCACTTTTATACTCCATCACTGTATTTACTGTTCAAAGTCATTGCTACAAATTCACAGAGATTTGAAGATACTAATATGAACATTTTTTTCTTTCTCAGAGAAGACACACTTCTATCTTCCAGTAGGTGAAACACACCACTGTTTCGTTTACTTTCAGATTATATCCTCCCTGAGGCATGAGTATTTCTTCTGCAACCTAGCACTTCCGTGCTCATGTACTTACAAGAGTAGTTACTTATGAAAGATGGCAGAAGAAAGGACTTTACACTTTCTCAAAAAAAAGGAGTATTCATATGATGTCAAACTCCCATAAACATTGACATTTAAGGAAGTTTGATGAGATTCAAAGAAAAGAACTTTCACTAGGCAAGATTGGAGGAGCAGAGACAAAACAAGTTTAAATATCAGACTTCTGAGAATATTCTGTCTTTTTTTTTTCTACATTCTCTAGGTATACCATAGTTACAAAAAAAGTTGGTTAGCCATTAAAAATCTACATTCTGAAGTCAGTCAAATTATTATCCCATGGATCAGAAAACCTTGTAGGCAACAGGATAAACTCACTTCAAGGCCACCAGGATTCTGAACTTAAGCTGTTACTCAGAGATTTAAAATAAAGAGCATAACTGGATAAATAAACAAAATATTTTAATGAATAAATATTTTAATAACATGTAGCAGCAGATCAGCAGTAACAACAGTTGAAACTGTACCGGTAAGCATTAAAATATAGTTTAAGCATTGTATATGTAATACCCCTATTTTGAGAAAACCCCTTGAAACAGTAATTTCAAGTGAATCAGTTCTGTGGCCAGTTCCCAGTTTCACAATAACCACATACAGCTCCCCTGGAGAACTAGAAATTATCAGCTCTTTAAACAAGCAGGGAAAGCAGCAGGGTTTCTTTGTGCTGCTATGTGACACAGCTTGGGGTATGGGTAAAACAAACACCCAATTTCGGCACTGATCTCTTTCTTTCTTTCTTGGCACTTTCACTACAATAATTTTAGAGTCATTCATATATTATGTTTGTACAACACCCATCATCTCATCCTGCTGAGTTGTAGTTTTCATGCATTTGTAAAATGTCAATGTTTGGAAAAAACCACTTAGCATGCCAAACTGCATCTGCATGCCTGCCTACAAACTCCAGCCTTCAAAACTTACAGAATTCACAAAATATTCAGGTTTCTGGCACTCCTGAGTATACACTGGAAGAGTGTCCTTAGTCAGTCCCTTTCTTCCCCAGGACCTCCAGTGTTTTCACACAGAGATCTCTCCTCTCACTCCTCAAGGATAGAAGTGGATTAAGGCAGGCTCCAAATGTTCCTTTCAAGTGGGGGGTGAGAGTGGGAGGAGCAGGGAAGGCAGCATTTACCAGAGGCTAGCATCTTTCCTACCAAGAAATAAAGATTTACAGTATTCTCATTTTTCTAACATTAGACAGAAAACTGTGCCTGCATGGTCATACTTTCTTCCAACTCACGCAGTTCACTCATGCACACAACAGAAGAACCTATCTCATTGTCCATACTTTATAACACTGGGCTACAATGCAATTTCTCCAATCTGCTGAAGACAAAACCAAAAACACCTCTACATTAAGCATCTTCAGGTTTGTTTAGGGGCCTAAGGTCTGTCGGTTATACTTTATCAAAAATGGCACAGGAAGATAAAATGCTGTGTATTGCAGCAACCCAGTGAAGAAATATTTGTATTTGTAAATAGTTGGTGCAAATTTAAATGGAATTTAGAGTCGTTCTGGGTTTTTTAAACCAGAAGTATGGAAGTGAAAGAAGGAAATAGTTTCAAAGATAAAAACTCCTATCTGAAAGAAAAAAAGAATCATTGCAAGCCATATGAAAATAAAGCCACTATTGTAGATACACCTATCTTCCTACTTCTCTCTCTTTGAAACAATTATTTGTGTACGTGATCTTTTAAGATAGTGATGTCTTAATATCTTAACATCTGCCATATGCTTATTTGTCCATACAAGTACCACTGCTGATCCTCCTCCTGGTCACAATTTAGGATGCTTTAAAGAGAAAAAGAAGCATCTTATTTTCATTGCTTATCTAGTCTTAGTGTTGGAAATAACAGTTCCACTACGATAAAACGCATAGAGGATGAACTGCATTCACATATTGCACTTACATTAAGTCAACTGCACTATAGATCTCTCTCTATATATATGTGCCCACCTTTTGTAGTCAAAATGAAGAAAAACAGATTTAAGGAAGAAAAGTTCTCTTGTTTGAAGTTGATTAAATTAATTTGTTATTAAGCTGCACTGTATACAAGCTCCACATGTTTTTGACTTGGTAGCCATAAAAAACTGATGTGAGACGGTAAAAAATCTATTAGAGTTTCTGTTTCCAAAAGCATTTGAAAGTCACATCAAAACTTAAACAAGGACTGTGGCTACTGTACTAGTTTGAAATCAAACCAGTGGGAGATCGCAAGTCAGAATTATAATTTAATAGAAAAAAAATTAAAAGAAATAAATAAATGCAGTAGTACAAGAACACTGACAAAGTCAGATACACCCTGACACTCTATGGTAATAGCAGTCTAAGCAAAGCAGTTCCGTTGAAGCAGTGATCCTGTAAAATGAAAAGGGGTGAGAAAGTCCAGTGGTCGCTCTTCTCCTCTGGGAGTCCAGCAGGTAAGCACTCCTGTGGTGTTCAGAGTCTCAGCTTATATCCAGGATGGAATAGTTGTCTCCTCCCTCTGGGCAAAACATCTCACAATGGGATGGTGAGTCGTGTGATAAGGCCTGATGGGCCCATTAACAGCAGATAGTCCAGGAAGGGTTAGGGTTAGGGCGAGGCATTGATGGCCCATTAACAGAAGATAATACAGAGGGAAATGGCAAGGAACACTGTTTCACCAGCTGTTTCACCAGCTAACGGAGATGGTAATAGAATATACTTCAACCTAGGACACTACCCAGGCCCCCCCAAAGACACACGACCACACAGATGTAGTGTCAAAGGAGAAATCTGTTTATTGTTTACAAGAATACCTTTTTATAGTCTACATGCAGTTTATACTTTTCTAACCACAATCGATAGCTAAGGCTTTCAGCACAGGACAGTTCAAATGTCAGCACTCACTGAGAAGCAGTACTCATACCGCTTTTATCTCGTCCAATCAGACACTACCATGTTGTACAAGCATCTTCCAGACATGGCACGGTCAGTCCTTTCACTTTCAGTTCAGCTCCTTCTTCAGCTCCTGGGTCCTAGATTCCACCTGCCATCTGCGACTTAGAAAAAACATTCGCTGGCATTTACCTACAAGGGACTGATGACTTTCACTGACACAAACAAATAAGGGGAACTTTACCAATATGCCCGCTGATCCCTATCAACATAATTTTTTCACTACTTCTGTTCAAGGAGAAAGCTAAAGAGTACAAAAGCCCCAAATCAAAACACCTATTATTAAAATATAGAATTTTTCAGGCAAGGATCATGAAATAGTTTCTTAGAAAATTATGTATACTGTCAATGGAATCTAATTAATTTAGATAATGAGGCATGTAAAGAACATATTTGGTTGAAAATTGTTGCCTGCTGCTGCTGGTAATCTAAGGCATATCATGCACTGCCAGAAGAATTGAAAGGCTCAAGAAATGCAGTAATTCCTAGAGTATTTCAGTGCTATTATGAATACAGGGCAAGGAGGGTGGTGAAAGAAAGAATATACTGGGCTCATTTTCCACTAAAAGTAAATGACAATACAAAGAGGACCAAAAATACTAATAGTGCAGATTGGATTTTCTTTCTTGATAAAGAGGAAACAGGTGACTTTCAGGACGACCAAAGACACAAAAAAAATCTCGAAATGCAAAGGATCAAATGAAGAAATGATGTAACTAATATCAAGCACTCACTATCGAACAAATGTACTTTCAAAAAGGGCAATCACTCCCTTCCTCTTGTTCCAGGTAGTTGACTCCTGTTGCTTCCTCTTGTGCTATTAAGAGTGGAAATCTTTCTGAGCTGGATGCTACCCAGTTCAGGGTGTGGCCATGTGAATATTGATATCAGCAAAACAGCTGATAGGGAAAAAGCACCTGGGACTGAAGAAAGCAAGAAAGTTCCTGCTTTTTCAATGGCCATTGGCTTTTGTGAGATTAAAATGAACAGGATTAAAGACAGATGTAAAAAAAAAAAAGGTGAGTGAGATGTATTATGTATTTTTAAATACATTAATCACTGAGCTTTGAACTAAATCCTGCCACTTTCCAAAACATACTCCCGTTATTTTCCCTTTTATTTTTACAGAAGTTATCCTGTTGATCTGCTGTAGAGATATGTAAACAACGTGCTTTGGCCTTTTTAGAGATTGAGAAAAACTGCTGGCTCAGTACTATTACAGAAGGTGTTACATACATAAGAAAGACATTCTAAGATACCAGTTTTAAAATAGAAAAGCAGGTAGAGCTAGATGCAAATTAAAAAAAAATATAAGAAAAAAACATTAAACAATTCTTAATTTAAAAATCGTTTCCCTATAGAGGCTAAAAATACAGTTGTCTGATCTGAAAGGATTAAACCATTTTAGATGATGCTGAATGTCTTGTTTCTTTGCTCTTTGTTGAACAGGAAACAAATGTTCAAGATTGAGAGTGGGCACAGAATCTGAGTGGCAGATAAAAGCAGCAGTTCATGTCATGCACAAGGTTTGTGTCCTGTGCCCACAAACTCCTGTGGCCTGGTCTCTCTGCTCTGTCTAAATTGAACTGGACCATAAAAGAGTAACTTACTGTCACTTACAAATTCTTAATTTCCATTTAATAAATAAGAATTTAATTTAGTTTCTGGAAATTGTAAAGATCCTCTAAAAGGGAATAAGTTCTTGAAATATAAATTCATCTCAAATGCACAAAAAAAATCAAAGTAATATTTTATGGTGAGATTTTTTTTTCTGATTGATGGTTAAACTACTCAGTGATTTATTTAAGAAAGACTTTTAAATAAAAAGAAAATGTACCTAGAAATTCATCATGTTTTATAATAAAAGAATAATTAAATGACAAGCAATTTACTAAGACATCACCTGGATAATCCACAGGATTTTACCAGCATGTACTTATTGGAACACACAATAAAGAAAGATGTTTTAATAGTTTAATATTGACTACAGCACCCTCTAAAGTGAGGTTTCACAGGAGTCATCAAGTGAAAAGGTAGAGACCCAGGTTTTTTTAGGAGTAGAAAGACTTTATGAAATGCCAGTGCTTCTGGTAGGATAAGGAAACTATTTTCTGTTTAGGTCTACTGAGGACTATAACAATAGAAAGATTTATTGTACAAAAATATTAAAAGAAAATAAAAAGTGCCATAAAATATGAACAGGACGTACACTCCATGTGCAGAAGAAGCAACTAAACATTTTATACCCCAATTCAGCAGCTCATCATATCCAACATATGTCCATAAGACAACCTAATACTGGTTTAGTAGTATGAGAGACTGTTAATTGTTAATGGCTCAAATAATCATCATAGTGCTTTACTGATGATGTGCAAAGTAACCACCCAGGTGCAGATGGGGAGCTCACCCACCACCAGAGGCTGGGTGTTGAACCGGCTAAGGGAAGGGGCAATAACAAGCAGATCCTTGGAGGTGGGCTAGTGCTTTTCACCATGCCAATGTTTTTACATAAGTGACTCAGCTGTAAAAACTCCCCTCTGAGTAAGTACCAAGACATTCGCACACAGTCTGAAAGTTTTCACTCCTGTTGATGAGCCACAACTAACTCAATTATGCTGATGTAAGTGGCAGATGTAATGTTTCAGAACATCAAAGACTCATGAAGTGTCCCACAATCCAAAGTATTACATCATCCAGTGTAAAACTCCTCACCCCAGGGGAGGCATTCCCACTGAGACTAGAGCGTAAAGTTAACTCAGTGGAATTCTGTTTTGTGGGCTTCCCCAACCCCATCAGATCAGGACAGTGTTCACCATTTCAACCATTGGACAACACAATTGCAACAATCAAGTCTCACTGCAGGATTCAAGGGTGTTGGCTTTCTCTCTGTCTGTCTCTCCTCTTCCTCCTAACTTCTTAAAGATTGCTAAGTTAGTGAAGTGCTTTAGTGTGGATGTTGTTTTAAAATTTGCCAAGTGCCTTATTCTACCATAATTCTCTAAAGTTTGCAAGCAGAAGTTTGTTATTGAACCTCCTGAAAATTGTGTCTCTTCCTGATCACCACCCAGAGTAAATCAAACAACCTTCTCCTAAATGTACTGAGTGAACCAGATCCTAAAAAGTAGTCAAATACTAATATTTGGAAACCAAAGCCAAAAAAGGTTAAGTATCACAGAAAAAAAAAAAAAAACGATCTTAAGAAATAAATCTGTTTCTACTGCAAATAAACTATGATGTCACATCAAAGACAAAAATCAGCCTTATAAATCTCATGTTACAGAGAAGACAAGAAGGAATGTTTGACTTGCAGGGCTTACAGGAAAAAATGCAAACTGTGAATGTGTAACAAAGTGCACATAACCTGAAAAGACAAGTCATTCAAATGGAAAAGATGCTCTATGAGAGTAAACCATTCCACATAAATGGAAATGTCCTGCATAATGGAAATTTATGGGCTTGCAAAGATTCACATTCTTATCACAAAGGCAGAAGTCATCTGTCAATGGATGCCATAAACCCTCACATTGTGGGGTTTTATGCAAGACAATAAAAAAAAATTAGTTTCTTCAAGTAATGTCTCATGATGCTCCATAAGGTGGTAACAAAGAAGTCAACTGTACCTTCATATGTTACATGCAAACCAATGAACTGGAATCATTGTCAGCCCCCAGAACAGTGTGCAATTAGCCAACTGATTTGAGAAGAAGCATGTGCCTTTAAAAATAAAGTGCATGAATAACCAAAGACCTACAATCTTGCCAGTTGAGATCAGCAGCACTGTATTTGGACTAGACTTATTTAAATGTTTCCCAGGTTGGAGTTCCCCAGAACTCAGTACTGGGGCTAGCTTGTTTAACATGCTTACCAATGATCTGGACAACGGGATCAAGGGCGCCCTAGGCAAGTTCACAGATGCCACAAGTTGAGTGTGATTGTGTATCTGCTGCAGGGTAGGAAGGTTCTACAGAGGGATCTGGACATGCTGGATTGATAGGCTGAGGCCAGTTGTATTAGGTTCAACAAGGTAAAATATCAGGTTCTGCCTTTCAGTCTCAGCAACCCCATGCAGTGTTACGGGCTGTGAGATGAGTGTCTGGAAAGCTGCCTGGAAAAGGACCTAAGGGTGCTCATTGATGGTGTCTGTACATGAGTCAGGAGTGTGCCCAGGTGGCCAAGAACACCAAGGCTATCCTGGCCTATAACAGAAATACTGTGGCCAGCAGGACCAGTGCAGTGATTATCTCCCTGTACTCAGCACCAGTGAGGATGCACCTCACCTCCTCTGTTCAGTTTTGGGCTCCTAAAAACCAGAAAGACATTGAGGTGCTGGAGCATGTCCAGAGAAGTGCAACGTAGCTGATGAAGTGGCTGGAGCATAGGTCTGATGAGGAGCACCTGAGGGAGTTGGGTTTGGTTCCTGGAGGAAAGGAGGCTCAGGAGGGTGGTCCTAGGTTGATGGTTGGATGATGATCTTAAAGGTCTTTCCCAAGCTTAACAATTCTATGACTCTATGAAAAAGCAAGTGAAAAAAATTGTATCATTCTCAAAAATAGAATTTCACACCATAAAACGATCATGGAAGCTACCTTGTCTTTGCTAGTTTCACCCAAGCCATAATCACGACTGAGGTGAATTCAATATTAAATGTACTCTAATGTACCAAAAGTAAAGAATGTTTGAAAATTCACTAAGAAAATATGGTCATATTTTTGTCATATATGTTTCCTGTAAAATAACATATAGCAGACTTGTGAGAGAAAAATTTTTCACTGGCAGTTCAAAGTAATTTTTTTCGCTTGGTCGTCAATTATTTGCACATAGGTACACAAATATAGATCACATAAATTCTACAAAATAAGACTACTAATCCAGACATGGGGACTGAAAAATTAGTACCATTTGAGTATGACCTTAGTCTATATGAGCACCTTCTCTGATCATATCTGTAGAATTCGGAGCAGAATTCCATAGAATCTGAAATATTGCCAGAGCCAGCCATGTTGGAAGACACCATACAAACGCGCCAGACCAACAACAAAATTTTGAATAAACATAGCTTCCTCATCTCCACCACAATTTATTCAGGACAAATGAAATTTATAATAGCACAAAGGAAAAAGAATTACTTCCCTATGATTTTACCTCATGAAAATTCAGACAACCAAATAGGTAATAAAAATATTGAATATAGAGAAAGGACCTACAACGAAGAAAAATAAGCAATCTCACAACAAGAAATGAAAGCTGATTCTATTTTCCAATAAACTATTTTGCAGCTTGGGCAATGTTTCTTATTCTGTATCTTAAAAACTGGATATGATAGATTATCACATGACTAAATTAAATTCGAATGTGCAATATAGATTTACTATATGAAGAATGTATGCAATGGATTCACAGAGGTATCATAACTTATTTAGTATCATCCTTCTAGTCTTCTCTTGCAGGCTTACTGTTTTACCTTAATTTTAGTCTGTGATCCTTATGGTTCAGCTTGCTGAAGCAGACATGATCATTCATAGCAAATGATGGAGTATTCTTAATTTGTAGAAAAATCTTTTAAAGTGTATGAATTAACAAAAATAATTCAAATATGTGTCAAACTTAGACACTATGATGTGTTTTAGTTCATTTTTTTATTGTGTTCTTATCAGCATCTGCTATTAAGAAATGCACTCTTGTTTTATACTTTTGAGTAATTACTACAAATTGTGTTGTGTACAGAGGCACAAAAGAAAGTAGTTGATATATCACACTATGAACGGCATTATCTATTTTAAAAAAACCCAGACTGAAAAAAAACCCAAAAACTTTGATACTAACCCTGAAACTGTCCATGAACTTAATTTTCAAACCACCCTTCACTTCTCTACAACATAATTTATATTATAGCCTTCATTTCCTAACACCATAGCAAAGTGTTTGTGCCATAGATGGAGATAACTCAGAGTCTGCAAAAGGATAGATACAGAATTATGGGCCTAATTTCTCCTAATTTCTGTTTCACCATTCTATATTCCCAGTCAGGAAAGCTGCAAGCACTATAAATTAGAAAAAGACGGCATGCTACCATGAGAGTCAAAAACAGCCAAGGTTGCAGCTGAAAGCAAACATGTATTCAGCAAACTAGGTCTCTATGGTGCCTATGTATGTACCTCAGTGATGTCGGCACAGCCTGGAAGCGAGACCAAGAGGGAAATATTCGATATCAGGTTATAAACATGTTTATCAGGGTGGCATAATCATTTCCTAACAAAAAGTCATTCTGAAGAGAGTGACAAGGTTTTCTCTTTTTCTTTTAACAGGCAATTGTTGGCAGCAACTACGAGAGTAGATTTTAGGTTAATCTCAGTTTGTTTAGACTGCTTTTTGTTTGGTTATATGTAGATACTGGGTATGGTAAACATGGCACCTTGTACAGCTACATGTCTTTGTGTGATTGCTGCAATTATTAAGAACAGGCAGATTATTATTACTAATAGGTTTGCTCTTGCACTCTGATGAAAATTTTAGTTTAATCAAGGCTTCATAAATATGCATTTAATTTTCACATTTTAAAAAATTTCTAAGGCAGCTGTATCAAAAACTTCATTTTTTTTTAGCTAGCAATGTATAACTCATAAATATTTAATTTATACCTTTATTCTGCTGGACCTTGGAGATAGTAACTTATATTTATCATCTTCCTCTATGAATCTTCAAAAACCTCTTATTAACACTCTGAACACTCTGAACTCTAAATGTTTTAGATGGTATAGATGTTAGACTGACGTTGGATAGGTTGTTAACTTAGGTAAAGGTTGGACTTGATGATCTTCATGGTCTTTTCCAACCTTATTAATTCTATGTGTAATTCTGTGTGAACAAAGAACAAATTATTTGTGCAAACCATGTATTCTGTCACAAGAAAGCATTAGATCTGGACTAGAACATGCAAATGATTAGATAAACTTTCTTACCAGTGAAATACAGGTAATTCAAAGCTGAGAAATACTTATACCAAATTATTTTTATTATATTTGCCTGAGACGCAACAGAGGGTTCTTAGTGATTACACGAATGAGATGCAGTTTATTTTTCACATTCCATCAGAAAAATCTATGCAGTCAATCTAACACTACACTGAAGTACTAGTTCAGCTCACTGGCTCACAAGTCACAGCATTTGAATCATTAATGCTACCTGCCTTCCTCCCTTGGGTTCTGTCCTGGTCAATTAAACAATCTTAAATTTGTTGGCTTATATGATGTGAAGGCATTACAAACTGAGAAACTAGAGTTCTAGGTTCTCACTGGTTCTCCTGAATCCAAACACATTGAGAGATAAAGATGGTATTCCTTAAGCAACTAATTGCAAATGGGACGAACGGCAGAATCACAGAATCACAGAATCACTAGGTTGGAAGAGACCTCCAAGATCATCTAGTCCAACCCTTACCCTAGAACCTCAACTAGACTAGACTATGTCACCAAGTGCCACGTCCAGCAACACATCATGTATATACACACTGAATGGTCCAAACCAGGGGTCCTCAAACTTTTTAAAGAGGGGGCCGGTTCACTGTCCCTCAGACACTGTCGGGGGCCGGACTATAGTTTGGAAACAAATGAACGAATTCCTATGCACACTGCACATATTTTATTTGTAGGAGTGCACAAAAAACAGGAAAAAGAATGCAATATTTAAAATGAAGAACAATGTAATCAACAAAAACAAACGATATTTCCATGTGAACTGTGGGCCTGCTTTTGGCTAATGATGGGATGGTCAGTGTCGGGTTCCCTACTTGTCCCCGCCAGCCGCAGCCCGGGGCCAGCCCCGCACTCCGCCCGCCCGCCCCGTCCCGCCGGCCCCGCAGAGCCGCCCATGGGACTGCGGGGGGACGGGGCTGTCCCCGTCCGAGAGGAGACGGCAGGCAGGGCAGGGGCGGGGGGGCCTGTAAATACCGGCGGGACGCACTGAGGACCCTGGCGGGCCATAGTTTGAGGACCCCTGATCCAAACAGTTAATTAAGAATCCAAGAAGGATTTTTTAAATTTGAATTGTACCAGAACTGCTCTGTTTTATCATACAACAGACCATATATTTACTGAGAAGGATAATATTTCTCTCTCTTTTCATTCAAATACAGGGAAGTAAAACATCCTTATTCAATGCAATGAGTGATGGTTTACAACTGCTGCCAAGAAAATATTTTAAGGAAAAAAATGAGATCCATTTCTATTATTCTTAAATAATTCAAAGACATTCTGAAATAGTATGATCTGACCTTCATTAGATTACATTTTTGTCTCTATCATTTTTAATTAAAATATATCTTCACAAACTCACTTTTCTTATGCTAGAGAGAAGAAACAGTAGAGCTCAAAGCATCATTGATGCCTAAGGCCCAGCGAATAACTGGTGAATAATAACTGGTGAATAACTCATATGTCATCCAGATGGATATAGCTGCATAACCTTAACAGGTGATTAAACTTCCATGTCTCAGAAGTGGGATTATCTGACTAAGTCTTCTAGCATTGGAAAAAAATGCAAGTGTCACTACTACAATACTTCAGAAAGGATCCTCCAAGATCCTTCAGAAGAACTGACTGTAAGTTGATTCTTGGCTTCCAGTTAGTCTCTAGCTGACCTTTCAAGAGGAGAAGAAAAAAAGCAGTCTTTGGCCAATTCCTCGGAAAAGGGAAGGAGGAGAAAGGGAAGCTAATTCTTTCAGGGTATCTGAAACCATCTTGAGTCAGAAGGTTTGAGTTCCAGTATCTCCACAGAGAACTATTAGCAGGTTGGAGAGATCTGAAGACCTCTTGTTTTCTCCACTGTGCAAACAAGCCTTTGGGGATACATAAATTTTATTTCCCTTATACGTATAAGACAAGACTAAAAGCTATAATTGTGATTTCTTACAATGTATACCCATGTATACCCATTTCTGTATACCCATGGGTCATTTACTGCTGCCACCTGCGACTCCTCAAACGCTTCCATCAGCGCTGCCTCCGTACAATCCTAAACATCCACTGGACTGACTATGTGACTGTCCTTGAACAGGCAGGGGTCACCAGTATTGAGGCCGTGCTGCTGAGGACGCAGCTGCGCTGGGCAGGGCACGTCTCCAGGATGGAGGATCACCGCCTCCCTAAGACTGTGCTCTACGGTGAACTCGTCACCGGCTGCCACAACAGAGGAGCCCCAAAGAGGAGATACAAGGATTCCCTGAAACGACATCTCAGTGTTGGTCATACTGACTGCCACTCTGGCTACTCTGGTCACGAAGTGGTCCACTCTGGCCTCCAATCGACAGACATGAAGACACACCATCTGTAACGCTGCTGCCTCCTCAGAGAATATGCATAGAATCAATCTTGATGAGAAAAGACAACACAGAAACAACTGTGCTGCGTCAATACCACCTAAGGAGACTTTCCACTGTGCCTTTTGCAACTGAACTTGCCTGTCCCACATCGGCCTTTTTAGCCATCAGCACGCTTGCAGCAAGTGTGGGTAGAGCCCTTCTCATATCTTCGTATGCGAAGCCTAGCCATGATCATGATACCCTTTTCCAAACTGTATGCACAATCATTATAGCAAGAGCAACAAGGTGCAATCTACAGTAAGATAATATATAATCATATATGTCAATACACGAAACTCAGTTGGAGTCGAGTGACTCTTCCACAGCATTGTTTTACTCTTATACATAATGGGCTTAAAAGAGAAGTACTTCAGGTGACAGAGGTTTAAAATCAGAAAAAAAAGAAAAAAAAAGAAAAAAAAAAGAAAAAAAAAGAAAAAAAAAAGAAAAAAAAGAAAAAAAAAGAAAAAAAAAGAAAAAAAAAGAAAAAAAAGACAGCGCTACAAACAAACAGCAACTGATGGGAATTATTCTCAATATCAATAATGAAGAAATAATTCCTAAGCTTTTCAGAGAGCTATCATTCACGTTTTCCTTTTGAAAAGGAACAGTGAAAAAAATACTGAATTTGTATTTTCACTGAAGTAGAAAAACTTTTGCTTGCATTTTCCATATTAATACTTGATCAATGTTTCAAATACAGTCCTGACTCTTAATAAGAAAATGGTCTAATGACTGCTTAGTGGTTTATCCTGAAAATTCGGTCATATTAGTATACTCTAAAAGGAGGATTGTTTAGTAGTAAAAAAAAATCCTACCATATATTTATCTTAAGTGAAAAGTCTTTGTAAAATCTAGTTCAGGTTTTAAAACAGTTTTTTCCCAAAGTAGGCTTCAACTGAGTGTAAATGTATAATATGTACAAAATCTGTACGGAAAAAATTGTTTAAATTGCCTACCTAAGGAAAACAGGAAAGATGGCAGGGAACAAATGAAAACATTCAGATTCCAACACAGCTTAAAATTCTTTAACCAAGCAATCACTCAAAATGGCACATTGATTCATGTGTGACTAGAAAGTCTTCCACAGTCCCTCTAAGTGCTCTGTTCATTCTTCCTCTGAACAAATAAACAAAAATGCAAATCAATCAGTCAATCAATCAATCAATCTGACCACTACTGCAACCCCACGCAAGTGCTTGTCCAAAGTCTTGAGCTCTGACTGTCCCGACTGGCCTGAAACTCACCTTCCTACACAATTCTCTGCAATCCCTCTTCTCCAGGTCCTAGGGAGCTCTGGCAGAGACAGGTCACAGTCCTTCAATATCCTGTAACACCTCCTGCTTCCATGGCAACCCATGTCTGCAAATCCTCATGCATTGTCCTGTAGCAGATCTCTGGAGACTGTGACCCTGTGTCTGTAGCCATGGTTCACCATCTGTATCATGAAATTCTCTGTGGAAGCTAACTGTGGGATAGCGAGGCCACCAGCTCAGGGCTGAATGAGATCGTTTAAGTTGCGATCCTGCGGTCAATATGGACCAGGGCTTGGGGCCTCTGCCAGAGCTGTCTCTCATAGGTTTGCGGCCTTTCAATTTCTACACAGTCGTGCTCTCCATCAATCACTGCCTCTGCTGTAGACAGCAGGAACACCCAAAGGAGACCTATAAAACATGAGAACCCCAGACACTTTGTTCTTCCTCATTCTGCACACCATTTTCCTATGACTGTTGCAGCCATGACTGAAGCATACTGAAGATACTCACCTGCAAAGTTATTACTGCAAAAACAACTCCAGAACATAACTACAACGTAATGTGTACCTAGAAACCACTCTGTTTCAATCCACAGAATACATACAAAGTTTGTCACCTTCCACCCTTCTGTCGCCAAGCACTGAGAGTAACTTCAGAAGACATTTCCAATGACTGCTCTATTCAAGAAGCTTCTATAATAACCTGGGACTTGCAGTTCTGTTCTGCACTGCTTAATTATTTAAAAATATATCTTTGTCCACATTTTAAAACAGAAGAGACATCTCTTAAACCAAAGACATTTTTTGTGAAGATTAACAGTCTTTGCTCCATTTGGAAAACTAATCAAACCAGGAAAGCACAAAGCGCCACATGTATCCAGTTAGATCAGGCTGCTCAGGTCTATACAACCTGTTTCAGTGCTCTGCATCTGAAAAAGGGTAATCCATAGAAACTGGGGGATAAGAGGCTGAAAAGCACGCCCACAGAAAGAGATCCGGCAAGATCCCTCATGACAAGACTGAGAAGGAGCAGCTGTGTTCAGCCTGGGAAAGAGCAAAATGAGGGGTGATGCCATCACAGCCTACAGCTTCCTCAAGGTGGGCAGTGGAGCAGGGGTTGCTTCTTTATTCTCTCCGGTGAACAGTGACAAAACAAAAGGAAAAGGATTGATGCTGCATTAGGTGCAGTACAGATTGGAAATTAGGAAAAATTTCTTCAGACAGAGAGTGGTTGGTCACTGGATCAGGATGCCTAGGGAAGTGGTCAGGGCACCAAGTCAGTTAGAGTCCAAGGGCTGTTTGGTTAGTCACATGGTTTACTTTTAGGAAGTTATGCAAGGACCAGGAGTAGCACCTGATTATCCTATGACCCTTATGGTTCCCTTCCAACCCCAGATATTCTATGATTTTATGATTCTGAGCACACATGGATGAGCTAACTAATTTTAAGTCAAACCAGGAATTAGTAATCTGCTCTCCCCAGAATGAGATTGGGAAACAGGCAGAAAATAGCAGACAGTGAAAGGATTAACTCGATTAGATAAACTTTCTGCAACAGACTGATGCTAGTAATATCACATTATAAAATGTATTTGTATCTTATTCTATGCATGATATCCAAAGACATTAACTTCCCTACTTCCATCTGCTTTATGTTCATAAAGTCTTGTCAATATTTCTGTTGCTAACCTACTTCAGTTTTTTATTTTTAAATAACCTACTTTTTTGAATTGAATGAAAAAAGAAGAAACCTGCTAATATGCACGTAATCCAAACAAGTGGGATATATTAATAATTGCTGCTTTAAGCATGTGTTTTAGCATTTATGTATTCACAGAGTATTCAGATCACATAACAACTACCTGAATTAATTATGGGTATCTCATTCCTCTCATTTCTTACTGAACCTTTTTTTTTTTTTTTTTTTGAGACCGAAACAAGTACCTTATGTTATGCTGCCTGTGGCCTCCCAGTGAAAAGTTGGAAGTCCCCACTGCAGGGAGCAAGTCTTTTAATGACAGTTGATTTGAATATCTTAGAAAGGTCTCAAGTGTGAAATTCAGAGGCACAGTCTACTCCATCACAGAAGCACAGAACAGGAAACCCAGAATGAGCTAAAATTTTAATGAAGCAGTTTTTGATATAGACTCCTTTTAAGTTCTTCATTTTAGCAATTTTGATTTCCTGAGCTTCAGGAAACAAGATAATGGGTGGTTATTGTTTACTGAGACTGTTACTTCCAGGGTATGTTGCCTCAGCGGTCTCTGAAAATAAAACCCAATCTAGATTTAAGGGATATTAATTCCAAGCATATTAAAAAAAAGTCATTAAAAAGCAGCTTTGAGAATGTTAATAGTAGCTTCACTCATGATGATACACAATATATGCTTCTAAACCAGGATTTCTCATTGGTGGACGTATTTTTCTAGACTACATATGCAACCAACACATTCAACCACATTACAGCAGAAATGCTGAGGGAGAGAAGACACATGTCAGCTTAGTTCAAGTGGTGTTGCAGTAATTAACCTTGTTTTGGCTAAGGCCAAAGAAAAATGCGTAAACACAGATGAAGTGAAATACCTCACTATGCAATTTCAAAGCGCTAAGAACAAATACTCCACCAATATAATGTGGTTTATGTGTAATAAAATCTCACTTTCTGACTGCATCAATGCAAAGAAGGGCTAGAATTGCCATAGATAGTGAATGTGTACTTACTGCTCAAATAAAACTAAAATTTCTATATTATACTTCCAATCAGTTCAATTAATAGATGTTCCATACACTTCTCTGCAGCTGCTCATATTTAGTTAATCCTATTAAGTAGTTTGCTTCAACTGTTTTCCCTCGTCATTTACTTTAAGAGGAGAGTACATGAGATTTGACAGGAAAGAAAAACGGCAGCATTAGTTACCTACACAACTATTTGCAGCAGAGATACCTGAACACACACTCTGTCTGGGACCAAAATAACATAGTGTGCATTATACATATATTCATTGCAGTGTTTCTCCTTCAAGCTTCCAGCTCTGCTATCTGGCAAATAAGGGTCACACCCACTAAAAATTGGTGAACCTGTCTCCATTGATTCAATTGGATTTCAGATAAGTTGGAAATAAATGAGTGGAAACTAACTGTGCTAACACATCTCATGACACTGAGATGCTACATTTATCAGGTTATTTTATGCAAACAATTTGCTCATTTCAGTACTTGCTTAAAGACTTCCTGTTGCAGTCGCATCTCTGGAAGACTGCAACATTGGGTGAACAAGTAATTTTTCTCCTTTGCTCTAACTCTACAGACATCCATTTTATCATGGAATATTTTAGTCAAATAAAAGAGAAAATTTGCACTACTAAGAAATAAAAGCAACTAAAAGAAAATAACCTCATCCTTAGTTCTTAGATGTTAGTAATAGCAGTAATCAGATTCTAAGAGGAAGCAATCCTCTGAACAATTTACTATTCCCATCCTGAATTAGCTAAAGCTCCTACAGTTACCATTAATAAGGAACTGCACAGGATATTTTCGTCTTGATAGATCAAATTTTTATCTTTAAATTATTCTTAAATAACAGCATGTATCAAGATAAAATAACCTGATCACATTTAATTTCCCACTAGGATATCTCTGAAAACATTTCTTACCCTCCTCCATCCACCTCGAATTGGATTAGAAGGTTCACCTTTTTATTCCAGAGAAATGCATTTACACATTAAATTTTCTCATTTGTATGTAATAAAGGTAGTATATATGCTTGAAATTCAGTGTCTTATTAAGTACTGAGTTGCTGATTGTCCCCCACATTGAGTTTTAAAACTTCTTTGCTGTTGTGACCATTAAAATGCATTGGCTTTATGCAAAGAAAACAAGAATATTCTTGCTGTGCAAATATAAAGGGTTGAGCTCTCCCAAAACTCTCCCAGAAGACTGATAGTTGTTAGCCAACTCACATGCTTGTAAAGTCAGTAAAATCAGAAAGACATATCAGACAATTTAACAGAAATGTTATTCTTTCTCTTCAGGACATTGAAATGAAGGAGAGTTCTAACACTTTCTGTTTCCTTATCAACCCTTCCCCAGCTTATAGAGCTAGGATTAGAATGGAAGATTCAGCAGGAGTTCCTCACATCCCTGCTGGCCTTTCCAGTAAGATATCTGAAGACTAGAGAAAGACAGAAAAACATGGGCAGCAAGGGAATCTCAGCCTAACTTCTGTGGAGAACACAGTGGAATAAATAATCTAATAATCCTTTCTGGAAGATGACAAAGTTCTATATGAATGAGCTCATCTATTAAACTACCCAATTTCCAAACACAGCACAAGAATTTTTAAGAAGAAAAAGCTGCCTACATCTGCCCCCTCTCATCATAATGGACAAAACAAGTAATCATAGATTCTAAGTGCAGCAAGAAAGATCCAGGCAGATGACACAGAAAAAAATATCTCTGATGGCCTAGATAGGGCCACTGTACACAAATGCCTATCAGGGTTATGGCTTCAGGAACTTACACAAACACCTAAACAAATTATGTATTTTATACATATACATATGTAGTTCTACTAGTAGGAGGATACAGTAAGCAACTTTTGAGTGTCTCTTTTCACAGCATATCTCAATTTATCCTGTTTTCATAGAAGAAAGTAAGTGTAAGACCCCTAAAAAATTGGCATCCTACTCTTTATCAAGACAAAGATGGATTTGAACAGAATAATATAAAAATATATATGGCTTCCAAGCAGTACCACTTTGCAACCAGCTGTATCAAAGACAATACAAAATTATAGATATTGCATACAAACCAAAAGGGATACCTTTAACTACTGTTCTGCTTGTCTTAAGAAGCTTTTTGGGAATTTGTAGCAATCTGGTTGTCAGTATTATTTCCATCATAACCTGGCAACACTACTCTTTCGGTGAGTACAGGCTAAGCAGTCAAATATCTGAAAACTACTTTGAGTAACACAATCCAGGAAAAGGTCCAGTGGACAGGTGGGCAAAAATGTAGGAAAAAAAAAGTCTCAGAAAAACTGTAGTGTTGTGATTAGGCTGTGCACATCTTCACAGTTTTAATATGATAGCACAGAGTTTGCAATCAGAAAAAAAACACTGTTCATCAAACATGGCCTCCTGCGTAAGACACCACCTAGCAGTCTGAATTACTGAACACAAAAGCTGAATAAGAATGTATTTAGAAAATGCCTTCTGCTATTTAGAACACTTAGAAAACTCTGCATACAATCACATCAGAAAGGTGCACATAGTTCATCCAGTTGTTTTGTGCTCTCTCTCTCTTTAGCTATATGCTATATGTCTCCATTGCACTGTAAAACTGAGATGATATTTCCTTACAACAGACTCGGCAGCAATATGTCATCTCAATTCAATGCACCGCGGAGTTAAAAAAAAAGGCATTCTTTTGAAACAAAACAATGCAGTGCATCCTCCCTAAATCGTTAATTACAATGACTCAGTAAGCTACTACTGCTCCCATCTGCATTTACAAGAAGTAGGTGAAGAAAAAGGTAAATGAAGAATAATTTTCACTCAATCACCTTCTCACTAATGTAAAGTCAGCCTGATGATTGTTTTAATTACATTATAAGAATCCTGGTATTTTCCTCAGTAACTTCCCTGACATTGTTAAAAGCACTTGGTCAGACTGTTCCATGTCATCATATCATTTGGGGGATGAAAGATATTTTTGATGAAATGATTTTATTTCATGCTTTATTACCAGCTTTGACATAAATTTCCAGAGAGCCCCAAGGGCATTTCTTTTTACAGTGTAGCATAGTCTTGTTAGCAATTCAGGTGGAATAAAACCACTCAGCTTCACTTTATGGTCTTGTGCCCTGAATTTTTCACATGGCACACTCTCAAACATAAGGAACAGTATAGCAGAATAACATTAAAATCTTATGCTTTTAATACAGGATTCCACTAACACATTAAGCAGCACTGTATCTATAAACTCTTGTTTGTATGACTTCTATACTTAGTAGCATTTTACAATTATTTTTAAAACAACAGTTTTTGATCACAAGAAGTCTTATTTTTTATCCTATTCCATTAATATACATCAAAAACACTACATTTTATTATTTTTATTTCTCTGGAAATTATCATTTAAAGGCCAGTGGGAAATGCCACCACTTGCCATCTCTTGTAAATACTCAAATCTGAAAAGGCTGAGCTGATGGGAAGCAAAGATCGTTTATAAGCCAAAACCCTCGGCGTGCAGGAAGAGTGGAAAATCCTAGAGTACTTCTCTGATACCTCAACTTAGTCACAGTAACCCACTAGCCATGTGGAACAGAAGAAGGCAAAACCCCATTCTGTTTTCTAAGATGAAGGTAAAGACATTAATGAAACAGTTGGATTTAGAGAAAACACTGAGAATAATATTGAGGTGTGAGAGGATAAAAAACTGTAGCAGTTGCAGGATCCTTATTTTAAAACTGGCAAGTGTTTTCGTACTGTAGCTGCTGCAACAAGACTGAAAAGTTTGTATTAGCTTTTCTATCACTTCTTTTTGGAAAAGCACTCACACAGTAGTGACATACCTAGAAAAATCTCTGGTTTAAAAGAAGAAACTGCATTCACACAGCCTTTTCCAACCCTAGAGTCAAAACCATTTTTCCCCCTACATGGCATTAGTAGACTACAGTTTCTGCCTTCAAAATGGCACTGATGTGTCTATCTTTTACATGTAGGCTTTTTCATGGAAACATGACTTCCACTACTATATTCTTTGTTTTTCTCTCTCATTTTCTCTTCTTCTTAACTGAGAATACATTCTTGTTGTGGAAACTAATTTGGTGTTCTAAATCTCTTCCAAGTCAATGGCCATCAACCCAAGTCATATTCATGAAAACATTCAGTCAATAAGGCAAACAGCTAATAAGCACTAATTCACCTTGGATCACACAGGAAATGTACACTGCACCAAAGAATTAACCACACAGAGTGACTACTTCTTTATAAGAAATGGAAAAATCATTACTGACATCCACAGTTTCTCCTTTCAGATGAACTGACATAATCTGTCAGAAACTCCTTATACAAGAACATGGCCAGTTGTCAAATGAAAAGACTCAGCTCATCTCACTGCTGATGAGAAGCATGACTTCTAAAAATAAGCAGATTTTGAGAATCTGTAACCTCCAAAAGGCATATTATCAGTTCTTCAACCTCAGCTGTGAAATGTCTTCACCATTCTGACATCACTTGGTTATACAATATGAAGTACTAGAGGCACAACTAACAGTGAAGCAACAGTAATGCAAACACATCTATGCAACGAGGCTGTGAAGCTATATTGAGACACCCATTGCTCCCTTGACTTGGGGTGTAAAATTAGGACTTTTTTGCAATAAAACAGAAGTGTGCAAAGACACAGCAATGGCCTAATCCCAGGTCTCTTTTCTGCCATTCTTAGATGGTGAAACTGATGGCACAAGGAGCAGAATACTCAGCAAAAATCTGAATCTTTCTCTTTGCTAGAAACATGGCTTTGGGGCTTCTAAGGACACATAATACATCCCAGAAAATCTGTGAATTAGAGTCAGAACCATGCAACATTTATTACAAATGTGATAGCTACAACTGTGTTCTTTCTGACAGGAAAACAGAAGTTTTTTTATCAAACGATTTCTTTCTGAATAGAACTTACATGCAGTCTTAAAACTCATCCTTATTTTATACCATAATGCAGCATCTCATCCTACCTAGAGGTGTGACTAGCTTTTCTATTGGTGAATTTATAAAAATATGTCCCACTGACTGATATTTTCTACATGCCTGTATGTCAGGCAGTCCGATCTTAAGGGCTGAACGGTCATTCCTTTCCAAATTGTATCAAATCCTCCTGAAGGATGCACAGTGATGGCTCACTCATTATTATAATTTATGTCAGTAGGCAGCTGAGTGCAGACACAGGTAAACTACAACACTAATTTTCCTGTCATTAATGTACAGATTTCTTTCAAAAACATTTAGTAGTCCAATGGTAACCATGCATTAGGATTTGTTCCAAGAATCTCAGTTTTTCAATTAAGACTTAGTAAGCAGGCTCTCTCTCTTACTTTGTTGCAGTTTGAAAGGTGTACATAGTAAATTAACTAAAAAAAAAAATAACAAAAAGAAAGCCTAGTTTCTCATCTGATAAGAAATTTAGTATCTGACCTCTTTAAACTTCCACCATCTCAGGGAGCTAGGTTAGGCTGCCACTCAGGTCAAGTAAATATTTTTTTCATCATGAGCTGGCTTTTTTACTGAGCTGTATGCTGGGAAAAAAATAGCCAAAAAAAATCCCCCAGTGTTTCTTTTGATTCACTTTGTTACCTTTCCTCTGGCCCTTCCAAAGTTCCTGTCTTACAAGTCTACTTATTGATATGGAAGTTAAATTCTCTATGAAAAAAATTAGTAGCCTTATTAAGAAAAAAAAAAGCTGGGTAATTTGTTGCTTTCCAAATGTTGTACAGTTGCCCAAGTATAGATCTCTGGTGTAAAGCTCACTGTACATTACAGACCTTCTATTTTTCAGTCCTCTGTCTACTGTCAGTTTATTTTTAGCATATTGTTCATTTCTTGTTTGCATGGCATGTATTATCTGTTTTAAGCAGTGCAACATCTGCAGTCTCTCCTAGAGCACAGGGTCGTTTGAGTGAAGTCTTTAGTATGATGTCGCTCATTCATTTTTAAAAGTCCACAATATTGTTCTAAATTGTCTGTTTTCTCTAAAACAAACCTGATTATCTCAGGAGAATGATTGTTCTGCACAAAGCCACCCTCAAGTGCTCAAGGCACTTCTTAATCCTCGTTTCAGATAGGAAGGCATTAGACAGTGTCCTAGAATGTGTTTAGGCATATTGAAACATCCACAAAAAAGTATTAGCATGGAATGTGCTACAGGAGATATTTATGGGGTGAAAAAATGGGAGCAGTGAAGGATGAGCTGATGACACAAGTGGTAAAAATCTTCACCAATAATTCGTTTCAATCTGCACTTCAAATACAGCTCCTACTACTCTGTGTGCCTGTCAGAAAATGAAAAAACTGAGAAAATAGGATTATAAAACCACACCTAAACATGAGTGTATTAGTGAATGGGTTAGAACACATACCTGGAACAAAAATGCAGAAAGGAAAACTGGACAGCACCTACAAATGATCCTAGTTTATCTAAATTAAGTGAGACTACTGTGGACAGAGCTCTGTCAAATGCCAATTCAGGCAACTGAGCATTGCGCAGCACTTCAACAGGACAAAACAAGGGGACAGCCTACCTGCTTAACAACTCCTTTTAGTACGTATGTCAAACCAGCAATTTCAAGATAATATGATAGAATTGTTAGTAAAAAGAAAAGCTTTGTCTCCATGCAAGTCCTAGATTCCAGTGTTTATTTAGATCCATCAGTGTGAAGTTCAACATTACATCCACGAGATGAGAACTCCTCACCATGAAGAAATGAAATTAATTGAAAAGTTCGGGGGGTTTACTGCAAAGGTACAGGTAACAAGACAGAGATTGTTTTGTGTGTGTAACCCAGGAAATCTCCACTATTGCTCATTCTTATAAGTTCAGGAAAAGTTGTATTCTTGAACTTAATGATGTAATTTAATTCTTTTTTCCTGGTAGAATAAAGTATAGAAATTACAAAGACACAACGATATTTTATATTTTCTTACTGTTAATAAATTTACCATGAACAACAAAATCGAGTTTGGCAATGATAGATAAAGCATATAATAATGAAATTGTGCCCTAACACATCAGGTTTTGCAAAGTTTATTCTGTTATCAAGGGCCTCCTCTGCCAAGAAAAGCTGTATAGAAAAAGGTCTACTGAACATCTGCTTAGAAACAATACTGCATTAGCCCTTAAGATCACTTAATCCAATTGGAAACTGAGTAGTTAAAAAAATGAGCTTAGATTATTGCTTGTCTTTCCAATGTTCTTGGATTTTCAGAAGCACCTTTCATTTAGGAAAAAAAAAGGTTTCTTTTTTATTTTTTTGACAAAGATACAAAAGAAAAAAGAATACTTCATATACATACAAATTTTAAATTTTCTTGATAGAAAAAAACAGGAAAATATTTATACTGATAATCTAATGCTGCTGTTATTAGTTTTTTCTTGATGATGGGCAAATTTCTTCAGACTGGCTGTTGGAATTAAAACAATGGGTCCCCGTTCTCATGTCAATCACTTGCTTTAAGTACACTAAATAATAAAAGAGAAAGCTAAGAAGCCAAATTTTAAGCTCTCTGGAGTCTTGAGGATGCTGATGTATGCATTTCCTTCTCCAATCAACCAGCTTTGCTCGTGAGCTGAGGGAGCCAGAGTCCCACCTCCTTTGCCTTGGTCTCTGCCACACCTTACACACCCTGCTGTGCAGAGGTTGCTCATTTCTGGCTGTTTTCTGCTCTTATTAACTCTGCAGCATTCAGTCACTAGCTACCCCTAAGAGTTTAGAGCTGTAGCTTCAGGAATAATTTTCATCACTTCTTTTATTAATTAATCACAATGTTCATCCTTAAAATATGCAACAAAGAGAAACTATACACATGGGGCAACACACTTGTCAGTCAAAAAACAAATACTGCAGACTACACTCCCTGACTCACAGGTATTGAGAATGATAGTAAAATTCCCCATATCTGAGTTCAAACACCTTAGCAAAATTATGTTTTCCTAAATGTATCTGGCTTGTAGGGTTTGCTTATTCTCATGTGTGCTTGTGGGGCTAGGAGGAAGCCTTTACAAAACAATCAACATCACTTTCTGATTTGTTCTGTAGTAGCTATATTTTGATTTTTCAGCAGTCTAACTTTTGTCTTTCTTTTTTTCTTTGGAGCTGCTCACAATGTATCTCCCAGCAGCCATACATTTGGTATGGAAACAGAAGTATTTTTCTAGGGTAGCCCCTTCCTATAAGGATGACACAAATATCTGTTAGTATGGTTATGCACAGTATGGTTACTTGTGCATCACATATACAATAGTTATATGTACAACATATGTCTGCTAAGTGCACTGTCATACACTACACTGTTCAAGCATGTTGCAGTAGTAAGAACTGACCTAATTTCCAAGCTACTCAGACAAAATCAAATGCTACCATCTAATACACTGTTAGAATAGCCATGTTTTAATGTGACTCCTTAGTAATTCCAAAGCCAAACTATCATGTGAAAAGATGAAATGAGATAAATGGTGTAATGAGTCCAACATTTTATAAAACAAAGCCTACAGGAAAATGAGTACATTATTTAAAATATCATTGTACAATCCAATTAATTAAGATGATCCAAGAACAAAGAAGACTTTTCAGTTTAAAATAATCTTTTTTTCATCAAGAAGTTGATTCAAGATTTTTTTATTTTCCAGCTACGAATCCCCTAAAAAAAGGCTTCAGTGGGGCATGCAGTAGTAGTGCTACTTTGCCAGCTGAGATTAGGAGCTCTCCGTAGTATATAATCCCAAATAATATTTTGAAATAGAAAACAATTATTTCCTAGGAAAGCACATTTAAAAACACCTTCAAAAGCACCTTCAAAACTATAATACTTGGTTTAAACAACTAAAAAATCAGAAAGTTTCACCAATGCTGTTTGTACTGCCAGTCTTTAACTGACCTTATTTCTATGTACAGCTTTCAGCAAGCCAAAATAATTTTTTTCCACTCACATATTGCTCCACTTATAAGTTGGTCTGAAGAGTACTGGACCTTCAGGCTATTTCCTAGTGACTAGACAACCCGAAGGCTAGAGATAGTGGAGGGTTGCTCACAAAGAAACACGCCTTAGAAACAGACAGCTCCTTCATCTCTAGAAGTTCACAGCTTGATTTTTTTAAGACAAGGCAAAAAGAAGCAGAGATATCCACCGCCCTTCTCTTCCCTTTTACCTCTCTCACAGACCTTTCTCGAGTGACAAACATGCTGAACAGAGTAGAGACACACAATATTGATATCTTCAGGTGCTCACAAGAGGTTCTAAAGGTAGGAGGAAAGGTAATTAAGAGTCAAGTTGGGACTATTTCTGAATTAACTTTCCAGCAACAGCGCCTGCAGTCCGCCAGACAGGTGCTTAGCGGCAGACACCGGTCCTCGAACGCAAAGTGGGCTCTCACCGTACCTTAAGGAGCCTGACTGAGGGGAGGAAGGCGGCATGGCACAGCTTCCGGATGGTCCAGTTGAGTGGCCGGGGAGCATCGTTCTGGTTCATGACTGTCCACAAATCCCACCGGGAGATCAATCGCAGACCTGACAGAGCCTACCGCGGAAGCCGCCCTGCGAGGCGCGGGCATCACTCGCTCACCGCGTCCCGCCCGGGCCCGCGATGCCGCAGGGCAGAGACTGAGCTTGACTGAGCTGAGCAGGGCTGGGCAGGGTTGGGCTGAGCTGGGCTGGGCTAGGATGGGTTGGGCTGGGCTGGGCTGGGCTGGGCGCGCAGGGGGGCAGCGGCAGCCGGCGAGCCTCCTTCCTCCAGCAGCAGCCTCCTGCGTGGGGACGGCAGTGCTCATGCATGTCAAATTCGCCTAGAAGGATGAAGGCGATCCGCCCGCGGCTCGGGACAGGCTGGTCTGGTGAGCGCAGAGGCGCAGTCCGCATAAAAATCGGGATGCGCCGCGATCGGCCGCTCCCGCGCTCCCTCCTGCCGGCCTCCGGGAGAAGCAAGGCTAGCCAGCCTCACAGCTGAGCCCCTCGCCTCGCTCATGCGCTTCCCTGGGCCAAAAGCAGGGCAGAAGGAAGGGAATTTGAATAACGCAAGGGAGGGGTACCTGCACTTTCCCAGAGCGTTGCGAGGAGAGGGAAACCGGCATGAGGGGAGGAGGGGCCAACGCTCACACAACAGAGTCTGAGAGAGGGAAAATAAATTCACTCTTGATTTACAGATAAAATGGACCTAGAAAGCGTTTCATCGATCTAGCATAGTATCGGTGCACTAGCAGCAAGTGGCAGCGATTAGAAGGTGTGCTGTGAGAGCATGAGTGCTAACGTGCACGTCCTGGCAAAAAAACCCCCCTCAATCTCAAAACCAGAGAAAGCCCAAACAAAAAAAAGAATCCCAGAAGGCCCCCCTCACCACTTAAAATTCCCTAACCAAGTCAGAATTCAGCTCATTTTAATACTAAATACGTGCATCAAAGAATTCTTTCAAAGGGATGCAAATATATAAAATAGTATTGCTGGGACAATTCAAGTATAGTAAAACATATTTCCATTTGAGGCAGTAAATGGCCTCCCCAGATAATGAAATATTCTTAACAGCAGCTCTCCAGCTAACAAAGAAATACTTTTTCCTACTATTTTTGTAGGAGATGGAGATGACATGAAAGAAGACTTAGGAAGTGTAAAAGAAACATCCTATAAATCAATGGCGATTTTTTATTTTGCCAGTAATGACAAATTTTTCTGAGATTATGGATGGAAACAGCTGCTTTTCAGTAAAGTTTAAATCCCTCATAACTCAGGTTATAAAATGAACATTCAATTTACTTGGCTAGTTTCAGTGGTCTGCCATTTTCACATTTTGTTCTATTCCCCATAACGCACATTTTTTTCTCCTCTAGAATTGATTCTTAGTATTGTGTCTACATTCATAAGAAAAAAGCTGAACTATTCTTCAAATCAGGGCAAAGAGATGAAGACTACTGTTTCATTTGAAATTATGAATACCAACTAGCTCCTCTTTACTGTATCCTCCCAAGAATTGTATGAATATTCTTAGCCAACCTCAGTCTTGAATTAAAAATTCTTCTGCCCAGAATATAATGTCCCAAAACACAGTGTAAAACTGACTATGTACCAGAAAAGGTCCCATCTGTTCCACCCCACTGTACATGGCAACATTATAGAACTTCAAAGGTGCAGGGACTAGACTGTGAGTTGTCTGCGGAACGTACTTGGTAGGACACCAGGAGACATCACTTTGTGACAAAACTTGTGTAGATGAATTTCTGATTATGAATGAGTAGCTAGTTTAAATTACGCATAATTAAATGCCTCTTGCTTGAGGTCTGAATGTTTATGTTTCATAAGAAGAGGAAAAAATCCTTGCTGTTGATAGTGAAATGGAACTGGAATAAGTAAATATGAATATCTGAAACTGCTTTTTCAAGGCTTCATAAATGAGGCCAAATTAAACAGGTAAGAAACAAAGAATCTTGATTTAAAATAGTATACCTTAAAATAACATAATAATAAATAATAATAATAGTATACCTAAAAAGATGTACAGCATGATAATTTTGTTCAGTTCCAAAGGCAACCATATCCAATGACTAAGATTTTGGGGTCCATAGTTAATGAAAATTACTCAAACAAATCAGAAACAACACTCCCAAGACCACAGCTTTCCCCTACTCCACAATCTGACAAGGCATGCTGGTAAGTTTTTTTTACCCTCGAAGATCAAGAGTTTCTTGGAAAAGTACCATACTCAGCATTACCTTGAAGTTTTCAGATTCATTTTGCATTAGGCATCTGTCATAAACCAAAATGTTTGGCCTTTTGTGCTAGGGCCAGTGAAGACAGAAGAATCATAACATACTGCCCTTCTTTTCAATGAGTAATAACTCTCTGAAGATGTTAGAAAGCTGGACAATGAAGAAACATAACAGATAGCTTTAATAAACTAAAAGTAGTGAGCTCAATGTATCTTCTAGCTTCCATAGACCTTCCTGTCTTTGTGATAAGCTCTATCATTGCCTTCTTCTGCAAACAGTACCTTAGGGATGAGAGTTGTTATGTGCTGCAGTGTTTAACACATACCAACCTTTTATCACAGGTCTGTTTTCCATGGCTTATGCCTTGCCTACTCATTTGTGATTGCAGAAAGTGAATGCAAGGATAGAACTTCTATCAGTGGCAAGGAAGAAACTCTGATGGGAATAAAATTATCATCACATAAGAGTTTCAATTCCATCACAAAGGCATCTTGGGTGCCTTTGGATAGATCATTTAAACTCTGTTTGTGTTTAAGGCCAAACCTTAATTAATTTTAATTTATATTTCTTATCTATAAGCAATATTGCAGTGATTTTGAGGCTATTAAGTGTCAATCTGAGGAAACTGAAATAAGGAGACTTCTTTGTATTCCCAGTAGCCTACAAAATTTTTTTATAAGCATAAATATTGAAGGGTTGGGAAATAAAGAAACAAATTCCAAAAATCTTTTTTTTTTCAGAGATTCTGGTAACAATAATTGAAAAAGATAATGAAAGATTAGAGACACAATAGTTTTTTGTGTGGTTTGGAGGGATTTTTATCACTTCAGTGAAAAAGTTAGAGTTTGAATCTCTTATTCTATTCCTGTTGTAAAAAACAAGTGCTCAGCTCAACTCTTCTACAGTCTGAGGCCTATTAGGAGACGCAAAGATGTAGCAGTCCCACCAGAATTTAGGTTTCCACTTTGCTAGATTTAAAAGATGGACCTGCCACTTTCATATTTAAATGATATCCTGGAACCATGCTCAACTGCACCATCAGTATACACCTCTAGTTCCTTGTCTCTTGGGAAGGAGCACATTTAGTAACACAGGAAGACACAGCAAATAGAAGAAAAGTTCCATTGCTTTCTGCAAAAGAGAGAGATTTCTATTCTTCTAAAATCTATTCACAGAAAGCATTTTTGACCACCTCTTTTTGGATTCCTGTAATTTAACATGACAATAATTCTACACTCACAAAGCTCTGATACGGTAAAATTTAACACCTCTGGAAATGCTACAGAATAGAAAGTTGCTGAGAAATCCATTAAGATCCAGACCACTCTCGGCACATCAGCAATGATCAACATTTTCAACCTGAGAGCAAACATTAAACAAAAGGATATTATAAGCAAATCCAGCCACTGCTCTCCTATTCTGTTCAAGTAAAAATTCCTTTATAAAATAACAAATGATGTGTAAATACAAGGCAGAAAGTGCTGGACCAGGAAACTAGAGAGATGATCAAAAACCATAAGCAGGGTAACAAGCAACCTCTTCTGTGTGGCCATTGCCTAAATGGGGACAAGCATCAGACAGAAGAGTTTTCCCATAATATCACATATGTTTTTTCCCATGTACATCATAGAACAGAATCATAAAATCATAGAACAGTTTGAGTTAGAAGGAGCTTTTAAATGTCATCTAGCAACACTCCTGCAACGAGTAGGGGCATCTTCAAATAGATCAGGTTGCCTAGAACTTAGTCCAATTTGACCTTGAATGTTTTCAGGGACGAGACATCCACCACTACTCTGGTCAACCTTTGTTGGTATTTTACCATCCTAACTGTAAAAAGCTTCATTATATCTTATGTAAATTAAGCCCTTCAGTTTAAATCACTGTCCTTTGCCCTATCACAACAGGTCCTGACAAAACATTGTTCTGTCTTTCTTATAGGCCCCTTTCAGGTACTGGGAGGCCACTAAAGTCTCTCTGAAGCTTTCTCTTCTTCAGGCTGAACAGCCCCAACTCTCTTTGCCTCTCCTCATAGGAGAGGTGTTCCAGCCCTCTGATCATCTCTATGGCTGATCTCTGTATAGCAGACCCCAGAGTTGGCTTTTTGGGCTGCAAGAACAAACTAACAACTCATGTCCAGCCTGTCATTCACTAGAACCTCAAGTTCTTCTTATCAGGACTGTTCTCATTCCATTCATTCTCCATCTTATATTGCTACTGGGGGTTGCCCCAACTCAGGTGTAGGACCTTGAACTTGGCCTTGTTAAACCTCATGGTCTTTCTATGGACTCGCTTCTCAAGCTTGTCTAGGTCTCTTTGGATGGGATCTTGTCCTTCAGATGTGTCAACCACTCAGCCTGGTGCTGTCTGCAGGCTTGCTGAGGGTCCACTTCAATCCCACTGTCCATGTCATTGATGAAACTGTATTAGTATTGATATTAAACTGTAACAGTTCAAATAATGGACCCTTGAGGGACAGCTCTTGCCACCAATGTCCATCGACCACTACTCTCTGGCTGTGATCATCCAGATGATTCTTGATCCACTGAACAGTCCACTTGTCCAATCCATACCTCTCAAATTTAGAGAGAAGAATGTTGTGGGGAACTATGTCAAAGGCCTTAACACAACATATGTGAGAAGAAAAATACATCTTCATAGTGTAGCTAGAGAGCCACTTTGCCAAGACTTCCTTGCTCCAGGAGCACTTTTCCTCCTTTCCCAAGGGCTTGCCCTGCCCACTGGGGTAGTAAACACCAGAGAAATTAGAGCTACCCTTGCGCCCCTTTTCTTGCAGTGCTCAACATGGGACTACTATACAGACACACTGGTAGAGAGGTGTTTGTCATTCATAACACACTTTGGCCATCTCCTAGGTTTGCAGAGGAGATGGCAAAATGGCAATAGAAAAAGAGGTAATTCAGAACCTCTTATTTAAAAATCAGAGCTAGCAAATCCTCCCAAAGGTGTAGTAAAAAAGCATCAGTCACCTTCATATCCAGGCCCTTTGCATGTCTGTAAGCTAAACAATATTGAAGAGTACATCAGTGAACAGAAGATTATAACAGCAATAGTGGTGTTTTTTTTAATACAGTGAGATTTCAATTTACTTACATTCATTTCATGTGATTTCTTGAAAAAATCAGAGAATAGAAAAGTAAGTATATGTTACAAAGTTTGGATAAACTATACTTAATTTTATGCCTGCCATAACATTTTAATGGACCCAAATTTTATTGAAGCTTAACTGAACTGATAATCACAAAATTAATTCACCGCTCCCACATCTTTTCTCTTCACCACATGCCTGAGGTAGTTCTTCTGCTGTTATCTTTGCTAATGTATTTCTCAGGTCTTCTGCCACATGCTCTTAACTCCCTCTTCCCCAAAAACAGATAAACATACTAATGTAATGTAATGTCCATTTACATGTTAATTAAATAATTTGTCATAGATGGAGATGATTCTGTAGACAGTTTCAAGCACATACAAAGCCAGTACTGTATGTAGCTATAAATTCTGTCTTTCGGCCACTGACTGAAAAGCTAGATTAAAGGATAATCTTTCTTTTACCCCAAGTCTTAAAGGCATGTGATTAGTATCTAATATGATTAAATTATTTTATATGCCTACTACTTTGAGATCACTTTTAAATGATCTACATCTGTCTTTTAACTGGGGAAGCATCCATCTGAGCTACGACAAGACATCTGATGGCTACCACAGCTCACAGCAGCACAGAGAACCAGAGGAACTAGATTGGTGAGAGAGTAGGTGAGCTGGACAGTGCAGAGACATCCAGTGCACCCTTGTCAGAAGCATTTTTCTAGACATCTTGTTTGGTTGTTGCCAGTTAAAAACCAGACAGGTTAAGGAGTCTTAAAATCAGACTACGGACGCAGAAAATGTCAACTCGAGCAGATACATCACAAGAAGTCTTCACCATTATTTTTGCTTTCACTTCTGCAGCTACTGGCAGAACATCCTGATAATTTACACCACTTTACCTTCAGGTGCTCTCCAGTTACTTATAAATCTGCATTTCCTTAAGTACTGAAGATGTATATTTGAGTGGCGTTTTTCACCAGACATTCCTCTTTAATTGCATGTTGAAGACTTTTAATCTACCTTTGAAAGTCATTAAAACACATAGGCATATAGCAGTTATATTTGAGACTAGAAACATACATGGTCAATTGTTACTTAGATACAAATACTGCATTTTAAATTGCAATCTATCCTAGTTCAAATAGACTTTCAAGTGTAGGCAAGCTGTCAGTTCTGTAACCTCTGCAGCATATGACAGAAATAAGGCTGCTCAAACATTCAGATTTATGTTTATGATAAAATCTTCTTTCTATCTTAGACATCTTGCTCTTATCTGTGCTGTTTAACTTTGTGTAAATTCTTTCTCAATTTTGACCTGTAACATTGTTTGCTCTATAATTTCCCATTCAGATATCGAATTTACTGAATTATGTTGGTGTAGTATTTTCTAGTCTTGATTATTTTGCTAATTAAAATGCAGACAAATATGATGCTTCATGAAAGACACCAATTCATCCTGACTGTTGAACATTTCAATGCCGATACTACAAAGCAGCTACTTACACTTCTGCATTTCTCTTCAGTTGTCTCAGACAAATGTGGTATACAACAAGAGCATCTGAGCTCAGCTCATAAATGCTTCAGAACCAGGAAGTCGTTAAATATCCTTTGAAAGTACCAATGAATTACAAAAATCTTAATGCCTTCTGCCATGGTATTACAAAAAAAACCAAAACCAAACCAAACCGAACAAACAACATAACCAAATTATATTTTCCAGAGGTACTGCATTTCTTTATGTTTCACTCCTACACCCCTTCACTATCTTCCCAAAGGCAGAGGCCTTACCCTAGAGGATGCTTAGTCATCACTCTCTCTGATGATTAAGCCTCCTGCAACTACTTGGTTCAGAGGGGTTAAGGACATTTGGTGTTTCATCACTGACACACCTGCTTTTCTGAGAATTCTCTTGTATTTTATAATTTTCAGCATGCATTGTTACACAAGCTGATCCTGCACTGCCTTTAGTACTTTCCTCAGTTACTCAGTATTCACATCAGCTTGAAGGATTAATCTGGCCACCAAGTTCTTACGGTGAAAGGTGTCTGCCAGTAAATAGTTCAGCCACCAAAACTGAAAGGACCACAGTGGGGCACCCTCACACTTGCAAGGAAACACCCCAGTAGCTGATGGCCCAGAACAGAGAGACACAGTAGGCAGCATCACAGAAGCAGCTGCAGGAAGATTGTCAAATCAAAGTAGCACGAACAGGTATAGTGCTAGCAAATAACAGCAGAAGTCTTTGGTAAAGAGCAAAAATTATGCTCATTACACAGGTTCTATTAATTAAAAAACTATATTTTAACTTCTATTAGGAAAACTTTCAGAGAAGTTTCAGACTCAACAAGAAGCATTCAAGAAGAACAAGAAGTATTCAAAAGTATTCAACAAGAAGTATGCAAAAACAGCATTCACCTTCTCAAATGCACACAAATTTCTTCAGTTGCCTACTATAAAATACACTTTCGGACTGATAACTTTAATCAGGTCTCTTTTCAGCGCCTCATGAGATTTGTGTTGATTTATTTTTAAAGTCACATAAATTTATGTTCTTTTTATATCCTGGACTCAAAAAACACCTGCGAATTTACACTTACATATTCAGTTGGACAATCATTAACATCTGGACAGCAACAAACTCTGGATGGTGAGATATAGGTGTTCTTCATATTGTCCGTTGCAATTGTTATGTATTTGCATACAGTGGCACACTAAGGAAAAACCAAATTTTGGGGACTTTTGTAGTGATCTTTGATCAAACCTGTAAGAAAAGTAGCTAATGCCCTCCAGAGACAGTAATCTAGTTTCGTACTCAGACACAACAGATGGGTGACACAAAAAGTGCCAGATGAGGGCAATCATAGAAAAAGCATCAGTTGTACTAAATAAGCTGTAGTCCTAGCTTGCATTTGCCCAACCACTTCCTGGGGATGATTTTTTTGTTCATTTGCTTTTTAATCTCTTTTGTTGTTGTTACAGGATTTTGACTGTTTCCCTGCTCAGATGTATAGTTAAGTTTCTTGCTCATTGTTATTTTTACATTTCCTCACATCTCTTTCACATCTTATAGATAAATTAAATCAGTCCTTCTGCAAAGTCATCCTCATACTCCAAAAACATTTGCCCAAGATGTGTTACTTTTGTTGGGAGGTTTTAAATATATGTTTGTGAACCCCCATTCTAAGTAAATAGCAATAACTGTCCCTTCTCAATGCAGTTTTAAACTCTTGTACAGTACAACCATAGGACTACTTGCGACAGACCACCTGCTAAGATTTAAGGACACAAGTTGCCAATGCTTTTTCACTTCTCCAAAGAGCATGCACATAACAATTGGGACAGAATAACATCAGAGTCCACAGAAATAGGAAAAAGGAGAAAAAGAAAGCAAAAGATGATTATTTTCCTTAAAAGTGTCACTCAGTTATGCAGCTATTCTCTGCAAAAGCCTTTAAGCATACATTGTCTAACTGCACTGTGCTCATGGTTCCTCTATCACTACAATGAAAATCTAGCCACTCATACCAACACTAAATAGACAGATTTCACAGGCAACATAAAGCTGCTGGAAGGCTTTCCTGGATGAGCTTTTTTGGCTCACCTTGCAAGTCTTTGTCAGGTTAGTATCTTCATTGTAGACTGGTCTGTAACATCCAAGAGGCATGGCATATTTGTTCTTTTTAAGGCACTCTGATGTTAGAGTCCCATGACTTGTACAACTTTATTAATTCCAGTAATATTTAAGAATCCTTATAAGTAATATTTTCGAATCCCAAGCAAAGAAAGCTCATGTATGTTGTGTTTTAGGCTCTTCACTACTAGAATCTGAAAATAAATTTAGGAGACCGGTATTTCTTAATGTAGTAATTCCATGTTCTATTTTATCACACAGTGGTGACCATGGCAGCCTTAACAAATGATAGATTCTCCCCAGGACTGTGTGACTTCACACTGTCTTTCATGTTTTTAGCAATTCTTTAACATGCTAGGTCAGAAATTTTGTGATTTTTATGATTTATGGCTTAGTTCTAGAAAGCAAACAAACTTCTTCCTGTTTTGTTGGCACTAGACTTTATGCCTCTGTTGTGTTACATATAAAGTGTCTATTATATTTAGGATACAAATAATGAATTATTTTTCAGACTCATGACAAAGACTTTCTGATTCTTAATGGGAGATGGAAAGCACATATGCCTATGATTTATGTGTAATTTTACTACAGTAGTTAAGATAATTCAGAGGAGAAAAACCTGAAAACTGATTATTGAAGCTGGACAGAGATAAGCAAGTCAAAAATTCTTGGGAGAAAAGCCTGTGGAAAAGAATAATAAACATCTGTACTAGTATTTGCATCAACATCTTGGTTAAATATTTTCCAAAGTTATTTGAAGTCTGATACAATTTTCCAGCAAGGTGGGTCTTGGGAGTGCATTTTCATATGTGGAAATTTTTAGTCAATACTGCTTCTATGAAAAGAACTGCACAAATGATAAATACAATCTAGTTTTCTACCATAGTTCATGCAACAAGTAGGAGAGAAGAAATATGACTTTTTAGATAATTACGTATTTTAGATATTTTGTGCTTATTCTATGGAAATTGTCCATTTATCCTCTTAAATGATTTGGGGTTTTGTTTTACTTTATATTAAGACACAGTTTTAGACCTCTGAATTAGCACCATCTCTATTTTCTGTTCTATACAAATCTACAGAAAAAATGTGTTAAAAGCATAATTTGTTTAGCATATTTTTATTTTATTACAGTGAATTGCTCTCAGCAATCTATTTTTTCTCTTTTTATTTATTTATTTAATTAATTACAGGCTTACAACTATTTTTTAACGACCAGTAACAGAAAATCCCATATGAGGGCATTTCCTCTTGCACTACTGATATAATAGAGAAAAGGAAGCAAGATGTAACATATGATACCAGAAGGTATCTCCTGACTTGAAAGTTCTATGAATTATTTAGTTTATCCAGCTACATGTTATAATTACTGTATCCATTTTAACTAATTGGAGAGAAAAATGCCAGCTGAATTTTTTTTCAGGCCCAAAAGCATTGCTCAACCCTGTGCTAGATACAAAAATGTAACTATCTAACTTGTAAGCAACACATGAATTCCACTTCAGGCATACTTGGAACAAGGATGGGTCAAACAAGAGAGAGAAAAAGCCCAGGGTTCTCATCAGCCATTTTGACATCCACATAAACCTCATTGTTAAAAGAAATTTTCTGATAATGAATAGGAAAATAAATGCATTTAAGTGCAACCAGAATAACCAATAATGACCCTGGTTATATGCTACTTTTTTTTTTTTTAATTCTACTAAAAATAAATTTTCAGACTCATAACATATTTATAAAGAAAGCCTTCTCATGTGTGTATCCATGACAACCTAGATTTATATTTTGAGCTCTAGAAGGTTGTTACAGCACAGCTTACATAAATTACTTCAAAGAATGTAACACAATAAGATGGTTTGCTACCTGAGGTATTTTTCTTGGGATAATATATAATATTTTTACTATATTGAAGCATAAAGGAAAACAAAAGCATTATGTAGTAGTTTGAAGTCAATCTTGTCATAAACTAAACATATTTTTAATATAAGGAAAATGCAGAAGCACATTATATAAAGAACACTGAAAATTAAAAAAAAATCCTTGAGGACTTAGTAATTGAATATTAGGATGCCATACCTAGGAAAGCAGAGAACTGTAACAGAAATGTGGCGCATACATTGTCTGAAATAAAACTCCTTTAACTTACACTAGTATGCTGCTTGCTGGAGTTCCATCTGGACTGCTTTGGGCACAGGCAAACTGTATTTTTTTTCACTCTCATCTAGGAAAAAGTGCCTGCTTTCACTACACTAAGCATTCCTAAAATTGCATTTCTGTTACACATGCTTTATTTTTGCATTTTACTTGAGAGGCATAGTATATTATTTATGTATACTATTATATATTATATATATTTATTTATATGATAGATTAAAATAGGAGTTACAAGTACAACAATAAGAACACACTTGAGGAGATATTTCTAAAATAAATATCAGTGACTTCCCTAGCTTTTTGTTGACAAATAAATATATTACCTACTTTGGAAAGAGATTTTGAGGAAAGAGAGAATTGTTCAATACACTGCTCAGAATTCAAGTGACGTTAACAATCACAGCCTCTATGACCATTTTTCTGAGCAGAGCCTACTGCTTTAGACTGCAAGCCAGTTAAGGTAAAAAAAGCAGACAAATTCATAATATTCTTTCTTTGAATTCTCTGCTGGGGAAAAAAGTTCTTGACATCAACAAAGCAATTTTCATTCTCAAACTACAAGGCAGCCTGGCACTATGCATTCCTTATTTCTAGACCCACACTGGGATGTTGGGGGCTCTCCTCATGGAGGATCTCCAGTGGAGAACTGTCTAGCTGAGGGCTACACAGAACTAGACAGAATTAATAAGGTTGGAAGAGACCATGGAGATCATCAAGTCCAACCTGTACCTAGGTTAACAACCTACCCAACATCAGTCTAACATCTATACCATCTAAAACATTTAAACCATCTACACCATACCACTGAGTTCATCATCTAACCCATCCTTAAACACATCTAAGGACGGTGACTCCACCACCTCCCTGGAAGCTCATTCCAGTGGGGGATCACTCTCACCGTGAAAAAGTTCCTCCTGATATCCAATCTAAACCTCCCCTGACGCAGCCTAAGGCTGTGTCCTGTCATTCTGTCATTGGGAGCCTGAGAGAAGAGACCGACCTCCACCTGACTACAACCTCCTTTCAGGTAGTTATAGACAGCAAGGAGATTTAAGTGAAATTTTACACATCCATAAAATACAGCCGCACAAATTTCCTCCGTATGCCAAATACACAGCCTTCAAGGACTGCAACCCAGCCATCATCTGCACCTTTTGAACTCTCATGGTGAGATTAGCTCAACTGGTTAGAGCATGACACCGAAAATGCCAAGGTGATGGGGTTGATCACCATAGGGGCCCTTCACTTAAGAGCTGGACTTGATGAACCTTATGGGTCCTTTCCAACTCAGAATATTCTGTGATTCTATGACAGAAAAATAAGAGATCAGGCTGACATGGGGATGGCACCATTTTTGCAGCCTATGTTTCTGAAAATGAGTTGGCAAGTAAGAGGGATGTCTACCTTGTTTATAAAAGAATCCAGAGGGCCAGAGCCTTTGCTCTTTTTTCCTAGCTGTATTAGAGCAACCTGAGGACTCATTTGCTGCATAAGCCATAGGTAATTGTAGTTACTTGTATAAATATTAACGGTCACATTTCTTACAATTCAGTAGTAGTGTAAGAGCCTTATGTAGGCAGAGATAGTACTTGTAAGGGAAGGATTTAATATCAAAACATCATTTTAAACAACCTTTCACTGAAGTTTTTCTTGGCATATTACAGTACATTATTTTCTACAGTCTAGTACTATGTTTTATGTAATGAAGTGTCTTTTAGTGAAACCACTCAAAACTTTGTGACTTAATGTAGTAAAAACTTAAGTCTGCCTTCAGTTTCTTTCAGTTCTCCATGAAAAGCAGAAAATTTGCGGTAGAAATGAAATCTCCCAATCCAGAGCTAGCAAGATTAATAATATCTTCTGAAATTGTGTTACAATAATGTTCAATTTAATATAATAGCTCCCATGATAAAAAAAGAAGGTGCTCAAGTGACTGAGAATGACATTACATTTTAACTAGAAGTCTTAGGACTGCTGCTATTTCATATGTGTCCAACAAGATAATCTTGAGTCCTCTATCCTGTGCTGCCCTAGGGTGACTGAACTAGAAACCTGTACCTATAAAGAAAAGATCATACTTTCTAAGAGCCTGTATCAAAAAAATCATATAAAGAGGTATCACAAAGGCAACCATATTTGAATTTGTTTTATTTGTCAGATATAACCATAAGTAGTAAGTAAATTTACAGCAGTAAAAAGGTTATATATTGCTGTATGTTTGGTAAGTATCCTATTGGATAATTTTAGGACATCATTATTCAACTTTTATTCTTCATATTCTAGATTGTAGGTTTATCATAACTGATTAGACCTCTTGATGTACATTGACCCTGAATAAGCCAGTCAAACTGTGTTCCAATACAGCAGGACTGTTTATGGAGAGTCCTCATAACAGGATGCTGACAAGACTGGTCAGGCACAAGGGTATTGGCTTTCCTGGGATGCTAACAGGATAATCAAACACTAAGGGTTTGAATCTTCCTGTTTCATGTAACAATAGCATTACACACATTAACTTGTATTTAGCATTTGGAATGCCTTTCAGGAAAAAAATCCTGAATATTGCTAAATCTTTTGGAATAAGCATACATTTCAATATATGTGGAAAACTATGAAATGAAAATATATGATTAGAATTGACAGACAGAAAAATTTAAAAGAGATAGATTAACTCTTTAAAGAAAAAGTCATGTATTTGATGAACTTGTCAAGTTATTTGATAATTTTCTCAGCCAATCTTAAATTTAAAAAAAAAAAAAAGCGACAAATTTTTTTTGCATTTTTACAAGGGCATGCTGTGACAACACAATACAGAATGGTTTTAAACTGAATGAGAGTAGGTTTAGATTAGATATTAGTAGGAAATTCTTAACTAAGAGGGTGGTGAGGCTCTGGAACAGCTTGCATAGAGAAGCTGGGGATGCCCCACTCCTGGAAGTGTTCAAGGCCAGGTTGAATGGGGCTCTGAGCAACTTGGTCAAGTGAACAGTATTCCTGTCAATGGGAACTAGATGATCATTAAGGTTCTCTACACAATCATTTCTGTCCCGAATTTTTGATGAACAGCTGATTCTCCAAAATACTCTCTCACTGTTACAAATGAGCAATAATTGAGTACACCGAGTATTTCATACTGAACGTAGGCACAGAGCAGGGCCAGCAGGTTATCTGGGGTTGTATGCAGGTAAGTCTCACAAAAGTATAAGTCAATTCTCTCTGCACTTGCACTTGAATCCTATCAGTGTCCATGAACTTGTGTGTGTCCAATATGTTTAAGTTCTTCCTAACTTAACTTTTCACCACTAGAGTAAGTATTCTGGACTTCTCTGAACTTTCCCATTGGTCTATGTGGACATGGATTCGTTATAGCACGTCTTACCAGTAAAAACTATAGCAAAGAACATATACTGTTTCCACCAGCTCCTGCGTCACTTAATTCCCTGCCCCATTCATGAGAAGGTCCAGACATTTTCTGTTCTTCCTGTTTTGCTGACACATCCATAAAAGCCTTTCTTGCTACCTTTCAATTTCTTCATCAGACTCAATTCCAAATGGACTTCAGCTTTCCTAACCCCATCCCTGCATGCTCAGAGCTTATCTATGAACTTCTTCTAGACCATGTGACCCTTTTTTTACCTCTTGTGAACTTTTTTGTGTCTGGGTTTGCCAGGAACAACTTGATTATCCATGAAATATTTGATTCTTTCACCAAGTTATCATCAAAGCACTCCAGAAACCCCTTGGATCCCTCATGCTTTCTGTGCTGCCCCTTCAGCACATATCAGTGTGATATGAGTCTCTCATGAGGACCAGTGCCCATGAACATGAGTTTTCCACTCATTTTTGAAGGAGACTCTAACAACTTTTTTCTGAAAAGCTCCAGTATTGAAAAACAAATCTATTCCTATTGATGAAGCTGATAGATTTTACAGAGAGGAACTGAGTCTTATCACATCTTCAGCGTCTGTGGATGAACGTTTGAAGACAAACAAACCCTTCTTGGCTCACAAAAGTAGTGTCTGAATCCTGGAGCAGGTTACCTCTTGCCATTGCAGAACCTTAAGTTCTAAGATGGGATGAGTCAGATACATTCACATAAATGAAGTCCTGGTTGTTCCTATTTTACAAACTAAACTGATGTTTTCTATGAGGTCTATTTGAAGTGTTTTGCATATGTACGTTTTTGGGCTTGCTTTGGTGTTCAGCAACTCTAGGTATCTAAAGAATATCTTTAGAAAAACAAGAATGGTAGATTATTTTTTTTTTAAAAAAGCCCTAAGCATTTCATGTCCACTTTCTTTGAACTGTAGATTTATCCATAGGATATGAATAACTAGTTAGTTTTGCACAGCAACTGTATGCCACAGATAAGGAAAGGAAATTAATCCAGTAAAAAAATCCTTTTCCGTAGTACATTCTAACTGAGAGGTTAACAGCACACAAAGATTTATCCAAGACAAGAATGGTGATGGTAGCGACAATCTTAAGAGGTTGCTGTGAAATGTACAAGTAACTACACAGCTGAACAGAGACATTTCATAAATTTAATAAATTTCAAAATCAGAGATAGGCGTGGTTTATTAAATAGCAATCATGTAATAAAGACCAGGAGGATTACATGCACTCGGACTTTATTGAGAAGAGGAATTAGGATAAGTATCTCTAAATGGGAGCCTCTAAGTCTGCTATTACAATTAAGTACTAGTTTAATAAAAATGTATATAGTGAAAAATAATACTATTTTATTCTCGTCTGAGCCCTAAGACTTATTATAATTGTAGAGCTTCTTCAGTTTGCAATTCTCAAATAGTCATTGATGGTGCTATTGTTGTTTTGCCTTATATGTTTTATATATAAGCATATAAGCATATATAGACTATTTCTCCCCACCTCCCTTTCATATTTTCAAACAAGCAAAATGTATTCAGGCTGAACTAGCTACCTAGGAACTAACCCATTCTAGAATTATTATCCTTGGGCTTTGCAGCTATTTGGGAGTGACGGACTGCTCCCTGTGTATGAGCTGTACCTGTTGTCAATAAAACACATTCCCACACCACTCCCATACTCGTATAGCCAGCGGCTGGCACAGCTGCCAGAGCATGCACTCTCAGGAACCTTGCCTCTGTAATATAGCTATCTGCATTAGTAGTATACAAGATCCCTGCATCCACTCTAATCCTGAAGATTTAAACTTCTGTTTTTACTCTTAATTGTATTCTACAGGTAGGGACTTAAGAGCTGAGAAATTCATGGTTATGAGGAAGAGTATGATTCTTAAATTAACCAGAAGTGATCATCAGCAGCAGCAGCACACAAGATGGTAAATCAGTGTCCATGGATGAGCTAGTTTTGCTATGTTGCTGTGCACAAGGATGGGAACACTTGGAGCAAGGTCAGACTCCAGTGTGAGCATGGTGTTCAGGAAAAAAAACACAGAACCAGCAGTAATATGTATTTAATGTTTCATAAATGTAGAAATGTGCTAAAAGCAGAATTCTGAGTCTACTTAAATTTTCCCAACTATGGCCTATTCAGCTTAATGGATCACTAATGTCTAGATAGATGGAATAAACTGTGTCCTTAAATCTATTTTTTTTTAGATTTAGATTTTAAATGATTATGAGTGAGGTAAATTATGATTATATTATTAATTCTTGCCCTGCAAAACAAAGAAAATTAAAGCAACTTTTTCTTTTTACATCTACAATCTCATTTTTGTCTTACTAAGACAGGAAAAGTGATTATGACTTTTTTAATGGAGATCACTGAGTTTGGGGGGTCAATAAACATGACAACAGCAGAAAGTTGGGACCACCTCTGATTAGATTCAGTCCCCATGAAAACAAAGTCTATGGCTGAAGCAGAGTTATACAGGAAACCTAAGACACAAAAAGATATCCTCAGCAGCATACAGAATATTTTTCAAAATGTTTGAAGTGAAAACATTTCTAAAGGTGTCAAAAGTACTTTGATTCATCACCCTGAATGAGAAAAAAAAAAAAAAAAGGCAAAAAATGTTATTATGATAAAGCTAAGTCTGCATAGCACTACAGGATAGCAGAGGATGTTAGAAATAATAAAGCATCTTTAAAAAGCCAAAGTCATGTTTAAGGATGGGAAATAGGATGGATTATAAACTCTGGCAGGTTAAAAACACAAGGCAGTAAGAAGAGAATTTGAGAAACACTTGCAGAGGGTATAAATAAGTAAGTAAATAAAGAAATAAATAAAATAAGCCTATTTAAACACTTTAAGGAGGAGGACTTTTTTTCCTTGTTTCATTCCATATTTTTTTCAGAAATAACTCCTTTTTCTCATAATTCCAATCTGCTGTCATGTATGTACATATTGTCAAATTAATTAATGTTGCACTACGTTCATTGATAGATGCTATTTAAAGTATCACAATAATATGATTGTGCTGAATAATCAGCTTCATTGTGCATTCTTTTCCTATTCTGTATCTTGAGCAGGTGTCTATAAATAACATCAGTGTGAACACACAACCTACAAACTGTAACACCCAGATTACTGTAATACAGAGCGTGTCAAATCTAAATGTTAATAACTAAAAAGCGGGAATTTTCTACAAAACACACATTGGCATTGCAGATTGTGTGGACAACACATCTATGTGTACACAGATATGGAGAACATATGAACAGAAAGTCAGATCAAAGTATCCTTTCTCCAACATCTGCTGAAGGTAGTGCCTATGGAAGGCTGTAAGAATAGAGTAAATGTATACATGCAATGGTGAGGGGTGATGGTGTCCTAGCACCCTTACATTTACAGCCTCCTAGATTTGAGATGATTCTTAGCAACCATGAAGGTGGCTTCTGTTCTGTGAACATTGTCCAGTCTACCACCAAACTCATTTAACCTTTCTGTATCAGCAGCACCATCCTGAATAGTTTCATAAACACTCAGAAACACTCACTTGCTGTGGAGACACTTAAAATACCTTACTGTGAAGTTTAGTAAGTTTCAATGAATGACCTAGAAAAGCCTTAACATTGTGAAAAGTGGGAAGAATTTACAAAGAGAATAAAATTATTTATACATAGATATTTATACACAGCATAAATTATCTTACACAGCATCACAAATATTCGAAAATGTTATTCTCAAATAAAATTACAATCTAAATAAAACACTGCAAAAGCAGAGATGCTTTGCTATTAATTACAAGATATCTAGTGAAGAGAAACTCCTTTTTTTTTTTTTAAATGCAATTAAGAAGAATTTCCAGCAACTTACCCTTCATCCCACAGCTGATTACATGGTTTCAGAATAACAACAAAAAGATGATAATCGAAGGCCAAACCTAAAGCTTACTGAAGCAGGAGAAGTATTTCTTTTAATTTCAATAAGCATTAGAAAAGACTTAATAGGAGCAACACAGCTCAGTGCATCTATAATTATACATCCCTCTATATTTGCAGTTTGGAACAAAAGGACATTTTCATTTTGCCCAGGTCCCCTCCAGTGGCTCATTTTGATGAGTGAACATAATAATAATCAAGATTCTAAAGTTTGTGCCATATACTCCATTTCTTTTGAGAGTTAACAATCTACAGACATCATGTCTGACAGTGTAACACTGTTTCTATGTGTAAGGCCTCACTCTCTGTGGTCAAACACCCAGACAATTATCATAGCACTGACTTGTTAGAAGCAAACATACTGTAAAATCTGTCATTATTTGCAGAATATAAATTAGAAATTGTATGCAAGAGTCTGAAAGAAGCACATTAATGTGTAAATATTCACATCCCAACTTAATAGTAAAATTGAGGCTTTTAAAGCCTCTTCAGATCAGAGAATGTAATTCAGACTGCATCTATTGAGAAACTTAAAGCAGTGCAGAATATGAGAATACTTCACAGAATATGCTGAGTTGGAAGAGATGCACAAGGACCATCAAGTCCAACTCCTGGCCCTGCAAAGGACACACCAAGAGTCACACCCTGTGCCTGAGAGTGTTGTCCAAATGCTTCTTGAACTCTGTCAGGCTTGGTGCTGTGACCATTTCCCTGGGGAGCCTGCCAGCACCCAACCACCCTCTGTGTGAAGAACCTTTTTCTAATATCCAAACTAAACCTCCCCTGACACAACTTCAGGCCATTCCCTTGGGTCCTGTCACTGGCCACTATGCAGGAGTCTCTTGATGCTATCTAGGTGGACGTTAAGACTGATGCATAAAACCTAAAACAGCTTCATGCTTCACTACTTAGGAGAATGCTTCCTCCCCATTACATACTACCATGATGTATTCCATTTCCAGGAATCCTTGTATTTCTTTCCCACTTCATGAAGATTTCTGCTGTCAGGGTGTACAGTAGAAAGAAGGAGATCTTTGCCTTAAAATCATGAACACGTTGAACCAAACCAAAATGGAGCTTTTATATAACTGATTTCCTTCCTGTGCTATCAGAGGCTCCTTTATTTCACGGAGAACTTTGTCTTCCTGAGTATGTGTTTCATTGGCCATCCAAACAGATTGAAGTTGCATTGACACTTAGATGAGTAAGCCAGTTGAAGGTACCTTGTAAGTTTGTATTGAAGGACTTGAAGCTTTTAAGTCTCCAGGTTATTTACTACCTGACCTGCAGTAAGGTAGAAAGCAACCTATTTTAGCAAGACAAACTTCTTTTTGTAACATTCTCATGGTGTCCAGAGCAATGATGAAAGTATTCAGCTGTGTGCTTGTGTGTGTATAAACTGCATCAATTATATGACAGCAAGTATATTTCACAGCACAGAATGAAAGGGATGCCACAGGCAACCCCAAACTGCTGCACTATTCTACAGCTTCTCCTCAGCTCCTTCCTCCTAGCTCATCAGTGACATGGTGAACTGAAATAGAGACACAGAAGTTACCTGTAGGAACAAACACAGCTGAACCACGAAAAACTTTCTCTACTCCTGCATAATTCTGTACCTCACATTGGCATATTTATAGAATTACATAATCATGGAACATCTCAAAATGGAAAGGACTCATAAGGATCATTGGGTCAAAACTCCCCACTCCTCATAGGACTACTTAAATCCAAACCATATGACTAACAGCGTCATCCAGACATTCTTAGTTCACTGTTTCTATTAGATTGGTATTTATTATAGAAACATAGGAATTGCACTAGCACAAAACTAGCTTTATTCATACAAATATAACCCTGGAAACCTTCACAATAGAAGGAAGGAATTTATTTTGCATATGTCATACAACTTTCGCAAAGGCAACAACTAGAAACATTCAAAGACAGTTTACTCTTTAGATATGTATTTTGAGATATATGGCCTATATATATATAGGTGCTTTATGTTCATTAAAGCAAAACAGGAATGCCCTTAGTAAGTTTGATTTTTTTGATACATGCATTGATACCAATCATGTTTCCCTGATTCATGCTAGTTAGTATTATGGACATGTGCAAGGATTGCAGAAAAAACTTAGCTGTTTGAAACATGTCAGTGTCCAATTAGTACTATTTTCAACATTCTGTATAGTCATAAAAGAGACTGAATTTTTTCTAGCAAATATTGCAAATAAATACACAAATAATATCAATGAAAGATGCTTGAAAGTGCACTAACACTTCCTTGAAAAGAGAGCATAGTGTCCGTTGTCTAGGCTGAGTATTTAAAAAAAAGAGAAAACTGATGTATAGACTCTCTGGCACTTAATATCTCCACACAAAATCTATAGAAACTTTATTCTCTTTGATTCTTAAAGGCACAGTTGGACACTATTATCTGTAAACATGCTAAATCATCCCCTCCCAAACTTACAATGTGAGTGGCAGGATTTTCCAACCCACTGGAAATACCAGCATTGATATGACTTATAATTAGCATTTTCATATGCAAGCATGACAAAAACTTAATTGTATTCACCTATTCAAAAGCTTATTTTTTAGAAAAATATTCTTGTTCCATCAATCAATGCTCAGAAAAGTAGCTAACATAAATGCTGTATAGGTAAGAGGGAAACTAAGTAAGTAACGTACTGTGCAATGAAAGTGTGTACAACAGAAATGATATTTGAGAAAATTTATTACTGGGAATCTACCACTTAGAATTCACAGTATCTTGAATCTATAATGTATCATATTACAGCTCTAAATGTACAATTATCAAGCTATTTTCTCTCTTTTGCAATTATATTCTTGCTCTCTACAAGAGTTGTCAAAATAACTGGATCAAAAGTAATTTTAAAAATGTAATACATCAAGATGTATGTAAGCCACATTATTCCATCATTTCCTTTGTATAGGCCACCTGAAAGACAAAATAGAAATGTTTTCTTATTCTTTGTTAAAAGTCTACCCTAATTCTGGCACACTGTCAGCAGCTGTATAGAAATACAACTTGTTCTAGCAAGGTGTGAAGAAATAAACATTCTCCTCTAAACTTCCTCCAAATGAGGTAAATTTTCTCTCTATTTTGAGTCTGTTTCTAGTTCAGCTAGCATTTTGTTTGAAGGCCATTACTTATTTTGTTAGGTCTAGACAGCCTACATTTCCTTTGAATTTTTTAAGAAGAATCTGGCTGAAAGCATTTAATAATTGATATGTTCAACTTTCTATCCTTTGGAGACAGATTTCCATGGCTGACTTAAACAGTGTCACTCTTGTGGTTATTGAAACACCCAAGCTACCCTGAAAAACAGAAGATAAGTAAAAACTCATTGTAAATATCAATAAACAAGAGCATTCAGATTTCAGAATATAGCTGAGTATTTACTTAAGGTCCTTCAGTTGCTGAACCCTGAGAAAATTTTTTTTTCCTGATTACAAATATTACTCATGAGTTTGTTAGACTATGTGGATGAACAAAAGTATGGATAGAAGATAGATTTTTGGCACAAAATACATTTAATTTTCTTAAGAAAAAGTCCTCAAGAAAAACATTAATCATTTGTGAGTTCCTTAGTGAAAAGGAGAAGCTGACACAAAAGCAGAGTTCTACTGCAATGACTTCCAACATTTGTGCCCAAAGAAAGGTAGGACCTCATTAGTTTTATTGTTTAAAGCAAAATCAGTGCAAAGTAGCTTACTGTTCCTTTGTTCCCAGATAATATGTGAGGAGGAATATTCCTGAAAGGAGTAAGAACTTTCATTAGACGTGAACAGGCAATGTAAGAGAAATAAAGCTGAACCAGACACCGTGATTTTTTCTCTACAGCCTTTGAGAACTTTAACTTTTCACTTTAATTAGTGACATCTTACTGATACTGGCTCAAACTAGAACCCAAATACTAACTCGTGAAGTTAGGGAACATTGCACTGCCCACACATTCCGTAGATAAACTACACAGAGAGAAAAGAGATCTCTTTATGCAATGAAAGATTTACAAGTTGACACCAGTGAACAGAAGGCAGGGACTGAATGATTTTATCAGCTATCCTGGCAAGACATTTGGTGTTTTGCTGAGACTGTGCTTACCACTAAGAAAAGTACAAGTCACTGTTTCAGGTTTTAATGGTAGAGTGGGGAGACACTAGGGCTACCATACTTATTTAGGTGCATGTGCCACATGTAAGCACATCATAACCACTTCCCTACAATTCCCATGCATTGGACACTGTTTGCTTGGGAGTGTTGGGATAGAAACATGACAGGAGTGTGTGTATGAGTGCTTTTCCTCAGGGCATCTTGCAGCATTTTTCCAGCTTCCAAATCCAAAGCTCTCTGCCAGCCTCAGCAAGGCAGCTCCAGTGCATCTCAAGCATTGTATCCATTCCCTGGTGGTTAGGGAAGAGTGCTGAAGAGTGAATGAGAAAACCAAACTATTGTCTAGAAGACAAAGAGGCCTGGGAAAATGTAACAGCATGCTAGAGAAATTCCATGCCTCAGTTCTTAAGGCTGAGTATCTTTAGCTGCTGCTATCTTTTCCAATATGTGTTGTGAACACAATTTTACAATAAGCTGCTTATACTTGAACATTATACATAGAGTTTATTTCTGCAACTTTGAACGTATCTGTGTTATTCCAGCTAGCAATAACATTCTACTATCTGTTCTGAAAATCTTCATAATGTGTTTTCCAAATTCTGTTCAGTGAAAAGTTTAGGTTTTTACTTATAACTATGTATGACAAACTAGTAAGAAAAAGGCACATAAAACTCTCTGATGTACACCTCAAGAGTTACCTGCTTTTGTATTTTCTATTCTTTTCTATTCTTAGTTTGCTTTATATGTCTTTTATAAAACTATAAGTTTTAATGCCCAGAATTGTTGTGGGTTATCTTCTTATGTGAAGTTGCCTGTAAAGAAGGCTGTACTGTCTTTTTCCTGCACTGAGAACAGAAGCCAAAACTCAGCATTTCATCACCACCATCAGATAAACAACAAAAACAAGCATTAAACAACCCAATAGTACAAAGGTAAGTAAAAGAGTAAGTGAAGAACTGCTATAAGTAGGCTTCACAGAACTACAGTACAATTCCAAAATGAAAAGCTGTAGTGTACAACAATCTGAGACACAGGGCTTCCTCCCACACAAAACCAGTCAATATTATACTGGTGGTAGGCTATGAAGGGGCAATGAAGAACGTGTTTAAGCAATATACTTCTTTATATAACTATCTAATCTCTTAGGTCTAAATATTGATTATGCTAACTGGGATCATACATAAATTTCCTTTTTTTTTTTTTTCAGCTTCATGGAAACTGTTTGCAATGTTTTGACTATGTGGAAATAGTTCCTTTTGCGGAGGAAAAAATATTTGAATGGTTCATATTTCACATTTAACATTATTCTTCTCAAAAAGGAATTACTTGGAAAAACTTTTAGAAAAAAAATTACATTTACGTTGTAATAATTTGTAGTGGCATAACTCTGGCTGGACACAAGTACCCTTGGAAACCACTCTCTCACTCCCCTCTGCAACTGGACAGAGGAGAGAAAATGTAACAAAGTGTTTCACGGGTTGAGATAAGGACCAGTAGGATCCCTTGCCAATCACTACTATGGGTAAAACAGATTCCAACTGGGGGTATTAATTAAATTTACTGCTAATGAAATCAGAGCTTGAGAACGAGAAGTAAAATAAAACTTAAAGACATCCTTCCTCCCACCTCCCTCCTTCCAAGTTCTACCTCTTCCCCCTCAGTAGTGCGGGGAGATGGGAATGGGAGTTATGGTCAGTTGCTGTTCCTGCCACTGCTCAGAGAGAGGAGTGCTTCCACTGAATCCTGTGGGGTCCCTCCCACAAAAGACTGTCTCCAGCATGAGTCCATTCCATGGGAAACAGTCCTTCATGAACTGCTCCAGTGTGAGTCTATCCGACGGGCAGCAGCTCTTCAGACACTGCTGCCACATGGGTCACTTTTCCCCAGGGTGCAGACCTTCAGGCACAGGCTGCTCCAGGGTGGGTCCTCCACAGGCCACAGGTCCTACCAGGAGAATCCTGCTCCAGTGTGGGCTCCTCTCCCCACAGGTCAGCAACTCCCTGCCAGGACCCTGCTCCAACATGGGCCTCCCACGGGGTAACAGCCTCCTTCAAACATCCACACATCCACATGTCCAGCATTTTTCCCTCTTAAATACATTGAAATGACTCCAGAGCCTGCAGGTGGGTCTCTGCACCCCTGTGATCCTCCATGGGCTGCAGAAGCACAGTTGCTTCACCATGGTCTTCACCACAGGCTGCAGGGGAACCTCAGCTCTGGCATCTGGAGCATCTCCTCCTCTCCCCTTCTACACTGACCGTGGTGTCTGCATTAGTATTCACATGTTCTCATTCCGCTCTTATCTGGCTCCCATCTTCATCTACACCTTAACATTTTTTCCTCTCTTCTTAAATATGTTATCACAGAGGCGTTACTATCCCTCCTAATTGGCCCAGCCTTGGTCAGCAGTGGGTCCAGCCTGGAGCTGGCTGGCACTGGCTCTGCCAGACATGGGGGAAGCTTTCAGCAGTTTCTCACAGAAGGCACTCCTATAGCCTCCCCACCATCAAAACTTGACCATAGAAACCCATTAAAATTTTAACAGATTTAGTTGCAAAAGGAGAATGGTACATCATATGAACAGCTTTTTTAAGGTCTCACCATTTCATTGTTTTTATTCACTCTGACCTTTATATGAAGTCATGAGTTTACTATGGGATACCAACATCCCACATTTGATTGAAACAGAGGTCTACGTACTTTTACGGTGACAGCATACACTGAAGAAATTCTAACATGAATAAAAGATCTCCCAGTGCTCTGCTATATATACAACCTGATGCATTCATTTTTATAGCATGAAGACTAATAATGCAGGAGTTTTTTTCCTTTGGGTGATTTTGTTTTAAAAGCTAAATATACATGCTAGGTTAGAAAGAAAAAAATCACTCTAAGCAATGTATCTGCAGTGATTTTGTCTGCTGGAGCCAGAAGAAAATACACTTTCCCATTTTTTATTTAGAGGAAAAACTATTGATTTTGGTCTCCGATGGCATTGAAATATGAAATTATTTTGAACATTCATCCATCTGTAATGAATCCTTATCTATATAATTTGATTTTCTTGCCTTTTCTAAGCTTCTTTTTACCTCCATGTTTTGCTCAGTTTCTAACTTAAATGCCTGAGGTTGTCCTGTTATTCTTTCTGTGGAGGTAGATTGGAACTAGACATCAAGAAATATTCAATGACATTTCCATTTGCAACATAAATGATACATTGTCCATTATGTAAGATTTACCTAGGATAAACACAGACTTCTATTATAATTTCCTAATGAAGATTATCAGTGATATTTTGAAGAGTTAAAAATATATTTTGATATTATTTGTGTTCCTGTAAGAATACTATAATCTCAGTAAAAATTCCTTAGGTGTCTTCTCCACACTGGTCCCACAAATACCTACAAGAAACCCCTTCCTGGTCTAGAGACAGCAAGCTGGAATCCCTGCAAAGGGAAATACTTCAAATTCTGAGTCAAGAAATAATCAGCTTTGCATACAATTTTTCAGAGAATAAGCCATTTGCTATCATCATTCTCCAACTGAGTTAGAATTCAGTATTTATTGAAATTATTGTTCTGACATCTTTTATTTATGAACAGAAGAGGACATTGGATTTGGGGATTTAAACATTATCTTTTACCTTTATTTTGGAAATTATACTATGCTTCTGATGCTAAATATAGTTCATCAGATGTTTTCAGTTTTAAATGTATAATCAGATGTGAATCTATTGTGATCCCTGTTTACTAACAGCTCTAACGTAGAGGTATTTTCTCTCTGAACGTTGAAATTAAGGACGATTACTGTCAATGCTACAGCAGTACTATATATCCCCAGTAAATTCCCATGACTAATACTGTATGAGACAAGCTGACTGCCTAGATGAGAAATGTCTACTGAGCAATGAAACTGAATATTCACCAGAGACACTATTCTTCATTAAATGATAAGCATTAAATGGATCAAATGTCTCTCAAATATTAAGTCACTGCTTTTTCCTTTGCACATGTTTCTGTGTAAGTTATTACTACATGTACTAAACAATATTTCAATAGTAAACTAGGCTTAAAATTTTTATATTCTTCAGCTATCTCCTCCATGATACATTGAGATGACCCTTCAGATAGAGACTTTTAATGAGAATTACTGTAAATCAAACAAAAAATGCTTTGGACTTTCGTTTCTGTGACCAATCTTCTGTTTATTTGTTTGTTAAAATCAGACATGTATTAGTAGTTATACTTTCATATTTATTTTTAGAGTAGACATTCACGATGAGGTATTGTTACACTGGTCAACAATCAACGCAGACTGACAACCTGCATTACCCCTCTACAACACATCCACAAAATATTACAATTCTGTCTTTTGCTAAAAAATCAGCTACTCATGGTTATATGCATGAATTCTGAATGTTATCAATAATTACCTCTAAATGAAATGTGTATTAGCTATAGATCAAAATATATTGGCAAATAAAAAGAACACAGTCTAATGAAAAACTAAGAAAGAATATAGAGAAAGCCACTGTCTTCTTCATCAAAATGTTAGCTGTTTCAGAAAAATGGTCAGAAGTCTTCAAATCCTTTCATCTCATCAGGGAACTTTGTTCCTCCAAAGACAAAAAACCCTGTCAATCTAATAAAATCCACTGGGTGTTTGTTTTTTGGTTTTGGTTTTATTCCCCACCCCCCCACCCACCCCATCCCTGCTACAGATAATTATTTAGACCATGGGAATTTCTTAGTACATGGAGAATTGAATGAAAATAATTTCCTTATCATTTCTAATAGCAAGTAATCGCAAACACATGTTCTTCTTTCTTCATAAATATGTTTCAGTTTAACCAATAATGCATATAAGATGAAGGACTTTGAATCACCTGGGTTTTTAAATTTTTCAAAGAGTTTTATTCTGGCCAAGAACAGAAAGAACTAATGTAAAGGTATCCATTTCGATCTGCCACTATGTTAGGTTATTATAGGTGCTGTTACATTGAATTACACACAAAGCTGAATTTAGCGTCCCACAAAACAAATAGCTACTACTACATCACCAAGAGATTTATTTCAAGGAACTGCTAGTAAGAGTGAATACCTCACTGACGTTAAATGTTTCAAAAGGGTAACAACACCTAACAACAAATATGTCAGGGAGTCTTATTACATAAAGAGTTATTCAAGATATCTAGACAACAAATTACCTAAATTGATACTAAATGTTTCAAGCAAGTGCTGCAGGATAAAAGAACCTAACAACAAATATGTCGAGGAGTTTTATTATGGAAAGGCTCATGCCAGGTATTTACAGAACAAATTATAAAATTAAACATTAAATCTAATGACAGAGAATGAGAATACAGTGATATTTGAAAATACTGAAATATTTTATTTATAGTTTTAGAAAATCTCATTGTTCCCTGGACCATTTTTGTCATCTCATAACTTCACTGGGTAAGTTTGACTGCTTTTTATCTTAATATGATTTGGACTACTGACACAATACAAATAAACACAAGAAGCTTCTGCAAATTAATTTTTTTTTTCTCTCTAATAAAATCTCTTTAGTATTCCCAGGGTAAATCTTGACCAAATATCCAATCATGGCACAACTTCCATAGGAGACCTTCTATTGTCAGTCTTTGCACTTGAAATTAATTCCTTCCTTCTGGCCCTGGTTGTTGCTCCTGGTGACCAGCTCCATTGCGTTTGCATGGCTAGGTTTTGGAAGCAGGGAACTATAGGAGTGGTGTCTGGAAGAAGCTCCCACAAGCTTCCTCCGTGTCTGGCAGAGCCAATGCCAACTGGCTCAAAGAGGGATTTACTGCTGGCCAAGGATGAGCCAGTTGGAAATGATGGTAATGCCTCTGTGATAACTTATTTAAGAATGGGAAAAAAAAGTTATTGCACAGATTAAATTACAGTCAAAGAAGAGCAGAGTGAGGACATGTGAGAGAAAAAATTCTGCAGACACCAAAGTCAGTGGAGAAGGAGGGGGCAGAGGTGCTGGAGTGAGGTGAAGACCATGGGGATGCAGAGATTCACCTGCAGCTCATGGAGGAAGCCCATGCAATAGCAGTTGGATGCCTGAGAGGAGGCTGTGACCTCATCGGAGGCCCATGTTGGAGCAGACTCCTCCCAGAGACTTGCTGGCTGGCAGTGTGAGGAGCCCAGGCTGGAGCAAGTTCCTTGGTAGGATTTGTTACACTGTGGGGACTCACACTGGTGCAGACCCATGCTTGAGCAGTTGTGGAAAACTGTTGCCTACAGGATGGGCTCAAAGGAGAAGCCTCTCATGGGAGGGACCCCACACTGGACCAGAGGAAGGACTCTTCTCCCTGAGCAGCAGCTGAAAAAAACACCTCTGATGAACTGACCATAAACCCCATTCCCTGTGTCCCTGCACCACAGCAGGGGGAGAAATAGACCTAGGAAGGAGGGAGGAGTGGGGCAAGGTGTCTTTAAGATCTGTTTTTACTTCTCATTATCCTGCTTGGATTTTATTAGCAATAAATTCTATTGATATCTCCAATGTGAGTCTGTTTTGCCTGTGATGATATTTGGTGAGTGATCTCTCCTGGTCCTTAACTCTTAAATTTTTTGTTATATTTTCTCTCCATCATCCAGTTTCACAAGGGAGAGATAGACCAGCTTTGATGGGTGCCTAGCATCCCACCCAGGGTCAGCTCCTTACACTAGCACCTTATGACCAGGCAGGACCAAAAGAGATGTGCTTAATTTTCCCATTGCTTTTCCTCATGTGCCAGCATTTCTCTCTCATACTTCCCTACCATCAATTCTTTCAGATACAACTGCAGAGTCATGTGTTTATGTGAAAGATGAGATAGGAAAGAAAGGAAATGATGCTAAAATTCTTTATTTCTAATTTTCATTTTCTCAAACAGAAATTGCGTGGATTTCATTAGTTGTTGTCCAGTTGTGTTTGTGATCCCTCAACCGGTGGCATCAGAGATCAGGATCCTCTGAAACCACAACTGCCAACAAAACATACTGGCCTCGTGTGCATGGTGCTGATAATCAGAGGATCCAGAAAAGAAAGACAGTCTATATACAATATGTACAGGGGCCAAAATTGAGTCGCCTAAACTTTCCTGGAGTCTCCTCTTTATTGCAAGTTCATCTGGTTTTATAGTCCAAAGATTGTTAACACAGCCGATAGACAAAGGGAAAGGTAGTCATGTGTCACTGTCCCAGAGCCACAGGACAGTCACACGATGATGTTTACATACCTAAGACATTATATCATAGTCTGACACGCTGTAATACAGCCTAACATTCTGCTACATCTCCCCCTCTTGTCTTTTAGTTAAATGGCACAGGTGAATATCATAGAAAAAAACCCAAATCGAACCAAATTCAAAATATCCTTTTGTTGGGTTCCGAATTTCATATTAAAATTGCCGATCTTGTTTTAAGGATTTTCTGGGTATAAGGGATTTACTGAGTATAATACAAGCCAATTAAAAAGCCAATCAAATCAACAATTCTCTTATCACTCCAGGGATCAGTGTTTCTTCCTAAGAGAGATAAGATTATATTTCCTAGGGGTATTTCCCAGGGGTTCTTGCTCTTAGAATACTTGCTCAGATTACACAGAATTACAGAATTAATAAGGTTGGAAAAGACCATGGAGAGCATCAAGTCCAACCTGTACCTAGGTTAACAACCTATCCAACATCAGTCTAACATCTATACCATCTAAACCATTTAAACCATCTAAACCATACCACTAATTTCATCATCTCACCTATCCTTAAACACATCCAGGGACGGTGACTCCACCACCTAACTAGGGAAGCCCATTCCAATGGGAAATCACTCTCACTGTGAAAAAGTTTCTCCTGATNGGGGCTTGTACTCCAGCTCCAAATGTTTCAAAGCAGGTGCTTCTG
>VXBA01002674.1:47839-68261 GCA_013399895.1 Serilophus lunatus
TCACTGGTACGGCCGTGCCACCCAGGGGGCACACGGGTGGGTGGGAGGGTGGCAGTGAGGCTCAGCTGTCCCTCTGTCTGGGCAGAGACCCCTGACAAGCCCATCACTGTGACCGTGGAGGAGAAGCGAGTGCAGCGGGTGCAACCCGGGGCCGACGTCACCTTTGTGTGCACTGCCAAGAGCAAGGTGAGGGCAGGGGGCTGCAGGGCACCCTTGGGTGTGCACAGGGACATGCAGGGTGTGGGGACATCCCTGAGTGCCTGTGGGGACGTCCAGGTCATGGGGACTTCCCAGGGGGACATGTAGGGCATGGGGACATCTCTGTGTGTCCACAGGGGTGCACAGGGACGCCTCTGGGTGCCCTTGGGGACATGTAGGGCATGGGAACACCTCTGGATGCCCACAGGATCATTCTGGTCATGTGGACATCCCTGTGTGCCCATGGGGATGTGCAGAGCACCTGAGTGCCCACAGGGTGATGCAGGGCACAGGGACACCCTTGGGTGCCTGCATGGACCTCCCAAACACACCTGGGTGTCAGTGGGGACATCCAGGGCATGGGAACACCCCTGGGTGCTCGCCTGGTCCCACAGAGCAGAGAGACACCCAGAGATATACTCACGGGGACACCCAGGGCACAGGGACACCTCTGAGTACCCATATGGATCCCCCCAAACACCCTTGGGTCCCTACATTGACCTGTGGGACACCCCTGGGTACCCACCTCTCCCCTGAATGTGCCCAGACTGGCTTGTGCCCCCACTGCTTGCCCATTCCTGTGGCCTCAGGCCTCTCTGCATCTCTTCCCTGCCAGTCTCCTGCTTACACCCTGGTGTGGACACGGCAGAACCACGGGACGCTGCCGGCGGGTGCCGTGGACTTCAACGGGATCCTGACGCTGCGCGGGGTGCGGCCCCAGGACGCCGGGGTCTACGTGTGCACCGGCTCCAACATGCTGGACATGGACCAGGGCACTGCCACGCTCTACGTGCAGGGTCAGCCCCACACATGGGCACCCGTGGGGCCTGGCACTGGGGGTGGGCACCTGTGGGTTCTGAGGTCATGGGGAAGGGTATCTGTGGGTTCTGATACCACAGGGATGGACACCCATGGGCTCTGACACCATGGGGATGAGGACCTGTGGGTCCTGGCATCACAGGGATGGGAATCCATGGAGCCTGACACCACAGGGATGGGCACCTCTGGGCCCTGGCGATGTGGGGTGGGCAACCATGGGCCCTGATACCACAAGGATGGGCACTTCCACACTGCAGCACTGGGAATGGGCGCTTGTGGGCCCTGGCACTGGCAGGATGGGCACCTCCAGGCCCTCACACCGTGGGGATGGTTTTGCTCAGTACACAGACTTTCAGGTGATGGACACACTCATCAACCTCATGCTGGGGTGATGGGCACACTCAGTGCCCAAATATCAGGGTGATGGGTGGATACATTGGATCCCCAGACACTGGAGTGGTGGTTGCACTTGGCACCCAGATGCTGTCATGATGGGCACATTTGGTGCCCAGACACCAGGGTTCTGGGCAGGTTTGATGCCTAGACACCATAGTGGTGGTAACTTTGCAACCTAGACAGCAGGGTTCTGGGCAGGTTTGGTGCCCAGGCGTTGGGGTGCTGGCAGGTTTGGTGCCCAGGCACTGGTGTGGTGGTAGCTTTGGTGCCCAGGCGCCAGGGCAATGGGCACACTCCCCTGACACGCTCACCCTCTTGCAGCTGCCTCAAAGACTCAGATGTTTTACGGACCCATTGAGTTTATGGAGGGGCACAGACCGGGTAAGTCACCACAAGGGGCTCCGGGGGGGGCTCCACACGCTTCCCCCTCCCACTGCATGCCGGGGCTCCACCGCGCACCCCGCTGCCAGCTGTGCCACACTGCCCCTGCTTCCCACCGCCCCACCAGCACCAGGGGGGGGCCCGGCAGGCCCTGAGCCCCCCCCGGGTGTCACCGCAGCCGGCACCACCACCGCCCCCACCGCCAGCGTGGAGCCAGTGCAGCTGAGCGTGGCACCGGGGCAGCCGGCCGAGTTCCGCTGCGTGGGCACCGGCAGCCCCCTGCCCACCCTCGAGTGGCTCGGTAGGTGCCCGCGGGGGACGGGGGCACACCGGCACCGGGTGTGGTGGCAGGGGGCTGACGCCGGGCCGTGTCCCCGCAGGCGCGCTGCCGCCGCAGGCCGTGGTGCAGGGCGGGACGCTGCGGATCGACGCCGTGGAACCCGCCGACCAGGGGCACTACGAGTGCCGGGCCCGCAGCAGCGCCGGGCAGCACACGGCACGGGCCTACCTGCACGTGCAAGGTGAGGGCGTCCTCAGTGTCCCTGTCACCCCTGTTGTCCCTATGATCCCCACTGTCCCTCCCCAGCATCCTGGTCATCTCTGTTATCCCTATCATCTCTGTTATCTCTGTCTCGCTGTTGCCCACATCATCCCTGTCCACGTCATCCCTGTCACCCTGTTGTTCCCATCATCCCCATCCCCACCATCTCCATCATCCCTGTCATCCCCATCATCCCCACCACCCTTATCATCCCTGTCACCATCATCTCTGTCAGTCTCATCATCTTCATCACCCCCATCATCCCACTCATCCTCATCATCCCATCATCTCATAATCCCCATTGTCCCCATCATCCCTGTAACCCCTGTCATCCCCACCATCCTATGGTCTCCATCATCCTCATCTTGCATCACTCATGTCACCCCCATTGTTCTGATTGCCCCCATCATCCTCATCATCATCTCCATCATCTGTGTCTTCTCCATTGTCCCCTATCACCCCCATTGTTCCACATTGTCTGCATCACTCATGTCACCACTATTGTCCCCATTCCTCCCCTTGTCCCCATTGCCCCTATCACACCCATCATCCTATTGTCCCCATCAGCCCCATTGTCCTCATCACCTCCACCATCTCTGTTGCCCCCATTGTCCCCATTGCTCCGATCTTTCCCATCATCCCCATCATTTCCATCACCCCATTGTCCCCATCATCTCATTGTCTGCATCTCTCATGTCACCCTCATTGCCCCTATTGCCCTTGCATCCCCCATTGCCCCCCAGCACCGCGCTGACCCCCCATTCCCACAGGGGCCGGCACACCGCAGGTGCAGGTGAGCCCGGAGCGGACGGAGGTGCAGGAGGGCTCCACAGTGCGGCTCTACTGCCGGGTCTCGGGGTCACCCACCGCCACCATCACCTGGGAGAAGCAGGGGGGCACCCTGCCACCACAGGTGAGCGTGGCACCGGCACCCCTGGGTGCTCCAGCAGGGTGTGGTTGGACCCCATGTACCACTCACACCTATCCTGATGCCACAGTCCCGCGCCGAGCACGGGGACATCGCCACGCTGGTCATCCCCACCGTGACAGTGGCCGATGGTGGCATCTACTTCTGCGTGGGCACCAGCACCGCCGGCACAGCCCGTGCTGCCATCGAGGTGGCTGTGGTGCCAGGTGAGACAAGTGGGGGACACTGGTGGGGGCTCATGGTGGTTCTGGAGGGCTACAACCCACCCATGTCCCCCTTTGCTCACCGCAGGGGCAGCACCGCCTGTCCGCATCGAGTCTTCGTCCCCATCTGTCACCGAGGGACAGACCCTGGACCTGGACTGTGTGGTGGCAGGACCTGGATCTGCCACCGTGGTGTGGTACAAACGTGGGGGCTCCCTGCCTGCCAGGCACCAGGTATGGCACATCAGGGTGGGCAGTACCTCAAATCCTGCCCTGTCCCCTGCTATGTGACACCAAGTTGTGTCCCCAACCACAGGTATCGGGGTCCCGGCTCCGTGTCCCCCATGTCACAGCGGCTGATTCAGGGGAGTACGTGTGTCGGGCGACCTTGGGGACCACTGCCCGCGAGGCCTCTGTCATTGTCACCGTCGTGGCTGCAGCCGGCTCATCCTACGGTGAGACCAGGCTTGGTGGCACTGTGGGGGACATGCTGGTCCCCAACAGGTGATCACAGCCCCGTCCTTCCCTGCAGGACCACCAGCTTCGGGTGTCCCTGTTCGCATCGAGGCGTCCTCATCCACTGTGGCCGAGGGACAGACCCTGGACCTCAACTGTGTGGTGGCTGGGCAGGGACAGGCCACTGTCACCTGGTACAAGCGCGGGGGGGCCCTCCCAGCCAAGCACCAGGTAGGGAATGCAGAGGGAGTGTCACTAAGGTGAGGGGCTGGGGTTGATGCAAGTTATGGTGGCCCCGGTGACCCCTGTGTCCCCTCCCCACAGGTGTCTGGCTCCCGGCTGCGGCTGCTGCAGGTGACAGCGGCCGACTCGGGCGAGTACGTGTGCCGGGTGACCAGCGGGGCCACCACCAAGGAGAGCGCGGTCATGGTGACCATCCAGCCCAGCGGGGCCGGTGCCTACCGTGAGTGGGGACAGTGGGGTGGCAGTGCCAGTGGGGGGTCCCCATGGGCCACAGCACTAAGATATGGCTCACGTGCCCTGCCATGTTCACTGGTGTCACTGGTGTCACCCTCCTGCCTCGGTCCCCAGCCCCAAGCAACAACACCCCCCTGCGCATCGACTCCCCATCCTCAGCCGTGGTGGAGGGACAGACCCTGGACCTCAACTGTGTCATCGCCAGCCCTGCACAGGCCACTGTCACCTGGTACAAGCGCGGGGGGACCCTCCCAGCCAAGCACCAGGTAGGGAATGCAGAGGGAGGGTCACTAAGGTGAGGGGCTGGGGTTGATGCAAGTTATGGTGGCCCCGGTGACCCCTGTGTCCCCTCCCCACAGGTGTCTGGCTCCCGGCTGCGGCTGCTGCAGGTGACAGCGGCCGACTCGGGCGAGTACGTGTGCCGGGTGACCAGCGGGGCCACCACCAAGGAGAGCGCGGTCATGGTGACCATCCAGCCCAGCGGGGCCGGTGCCTACCGTGAGTGGGGACAGTGGGGTGGCAGTGCCAGTGGGGGGTCCCCATGGGCCACAGCACTAAGATATGGCTCACGTGCCCTGCCATGTTCACTGGTGTCACTGGTGTCACCCTCCTGCCTCGGTCCCCAGCCCCAAGCAACAACACCCCCCTGCGCATCGACTCCCCATCCTCAGCCGTGGTGGAGGGACAGACCCTGGACCTCAACTGTGTCATCGCCAGCCCTGCACAGGCCACTGTCACCTGGTACAAGCGCGGGGGGACCCTCCCAGCCAAGCACCAGGTAGGGAATGCAGAGGGAGGGTCACTAAGGTGAGGGGCTGGGGTTGATGCAAGTTATGGTGGCCCCGGTGACCCCTGTGTCCCCTCCCCACAGGTGTCTGGCTCCCGGCTGCGGCTGCTGCAGGTGACAGCGGCCGACTCGGGCGAGTACGTGTGCCGGGTGACCAGCGGGGCCACCACCAAGGAGAGCGCGGTCATGGTGACCATCCAGCCCAGCGGGGCCGGTGCCTACCGTGAGTGGGGACAGTGGGGTGGCAGTGCCAGTGGGGGGTCCCCATGGGCCACAGCACTAAGATATGGCTCACGTGCCCTGCCATGTTCACTGGTGTCACTGGTGTCACCCTCCTGCCTCGGTCCCCAGCCCCAAGCAACAACACCCCCCTGCGCATCGACTCCCCATCCTCAGCCGTGGTGGAGGGACAGACCCTGGACCTCAACTGTGTCATCGCCAGCCCTGCACAGGCCACTGTCACCTGGTACAAGCGCGGGGGGACCCTCCCAGCCAAGCACCAGGTAGGGAACATGAGGGGAGGTGTCACCAAGGCGGGTGGGTGAGGATGACCCATAGCTCTGTGGAAGCCTGGATGGCCAATGCAAGTTCAGTTGGCCCTGGGCAAGCCCAAGTGACCCATGCAAACACAGACGGTCCCATGAAAGCCTGGGTAGCCCCATGGAAGCCCTAGGGACCCCACACAAGCCCTGGTGCCCCATGCACCGTTAGGTGACACATGGAAGCCGGTGTAGCCCATGCAAGTCCACAGAGTCTATGCAAGGTCGGGTGGTTCCATTTAAGCCCAAGTGGTCCCATGCAAGCCCAGGTGGCTCATACAAGCTCTGCTGGCCCTTTCAAGCCCAGGTGACCCATTCAAGCCCTGGTGGACAATGAAAGTTCTGGTGATCCCATTCAAGCCCACATGGCCCCATGGAAGCCTAAATGGCCCCATACAAGCCCCATCAGCCCCACGAAAGCCCAAGTGGCCCCGGTGACCCCTGTGTCCCCTCTGTACAGGTGTCTGGCTCCCGGCTGCGGCTGCTGCAGGTGACAGCAGCCGACTCAGGCGAGTACGTGTGCCGGGTGACCAGTGGGGCCACCACCAAGGAAACCTCCATCATGGTGACCATCCAGCCCAGCGGGGCCGGTGCCTACTGTGAGTGGGGATGGGGGACATGGGAGGTTACACAGGAGACGTGAGGCGAGTGATTTATCTGGGATAAATCACTCCCTGGGGAAGCCACGCCTGTGCATGCCCACCTCGGATTCCTGGGCCCCTAGTGCCCCTTGGAGGGTCACACACGGTGGTGGCCATGATCTCTAACCCACCTTGGTCCCCAGCCCCAGGCAGCATGACCCCCCTGCGCATCGAGTCATCGTCCTTGTCATCCCCCGTGACTGAGGGACAGACCTTGGACCTCAACTGTGTCATCGCCAGCCCTGCACAGGCCACTGTCACCTGGTACAAGCGCGGGGGGACCCTCCCGGCCAAGCATCAGGTAGGAGACACAGAGGGGGATGCCATCAAAGAGGCATGTGTATGACCCACCGCTCTGTGTAAGCCCAGATGGCCCCATGCAAGCCTATGCAAGGTCAGGTGGCCCTTGGCAAGCTCAGTCCATCACTATGGAAGACTAAGTGACCCCACGCATGCCCTGGTGTCCTCAGGGAAGCCCAAATGATCCCATATAAACCCAGGTGGCCCATGCAATCGCAGGTGCCCCCATACAGGCTCAAGTGGCCTTATGCAATCCCAGATGGCTCCATGCCAGTGCTGATGGCCCCGGTGACCCCTGTGTCCCCTCCCCACAGGTGTCTGGCTCCCGACTGCGGCTGCTGCAGGTGACAGCAGCCGACTCGGGTGAGTACGTGTGCCGGGTGACCAGCGGGGCCACCACCAAGGAGATCTCCATCGTGGTGACCATCCAGCCCAGCAGTGCCAGCACCTACCGTGAGTGGGGACAGGAGGTGGCAAGGGACCATGGGACAGTGGCACAGTCCTTGGGGTGACCCTTCTGTCTCTGTCCCCAGCTGTTGGTGTCACCCCCCCGGTGCGCATCGAGTCCTCGTCCTCCTCTGTGGCTGAGGGACAGACCCTGGACCTCAACTGCATCGTGGCCGGGCAGAGACAGGCCACTGTCACCTGGTACAAGCGCGGGGGGTCCCTCCCCGCTAAGCACCAGGTAGGGGACACTGAGGAGCCTTTTGGGTGGAACAGGGATTTTTGGGGGTGTTGAGGGGTTTGTGTGCCCATTCTCTCATTTGTCCCCCTCCACAGGTGTCAGGCACCCGCCTGCGCATCCCCCAGGTGACAGCGGCTGATTCAGGGGAGTACGTGTGCCGGGTGACATCGGGCAGTGTCACACATGAGACATCCCTCATTGTCACTATCCAGACTGGAGCCGGCTCCTCTTACGGTACTGAGATGGGTGGGAGGTGACACAGGGACATGGTGGGAGCCCAGTGCCCCTGCTGAACCCATTGCCATCCCCAGCTGTTGGTGTCACACCACCAGTGAGGATTGAGACCTCGTCTGCTGCTGTCACCGAGGGACAGACGCTGGACCTCAACTGCATGGTGGCAGGACAGGGTCACCCCCATGTCACCTGGTACCGGCGTGGGGGAGCTTTGCCACCCAACAGCCAGGTGGGACATGGGGAAGGTGACATCACCCCACAGGGCACAGCCCCATGACAGACACTGATGTGTCCCCAACATGTCACCTTCCTAGGTGTCGGGGACCCGCCTGCGCCTCTCCCAGGTGGCGGTGGCAGATTCAGGGGAGTACGTGTGCCGGGTGACCCTGGGGACTGTCACGCAGGAGGCATCTGTCATTGTCACCGTGCCCAGCAGTGCTGGCACCTATTACCGTGAGTGCAAGTGAGAGGGCAGCGCCTGGGGACAGCTAGGTGTCACCTTGGTGATAAATGTCCCCTTTCCCTGTTCCCTCCAGCCTCTGGTGTCTCCCAGCCCCTCCGCATCGAGTCCTCGTCCTCATCCATCGCCGAGGGACAGACCCTGGACCTCAACTGTGTGGTGGCCGGGTCTGGCCCCACCACTGTGACGTGGTACAAGCGTGGGGGGTCCCTGCCTGCTGGCCACCAGGTAGGGCACGGAGGAGCGTCACATTGAGTTTATCCCCTCCTCTGCTGTACAGTGCTGACTTGTCCCCAAATTGTCCCCCCCAAGGTGTCGGGCTCCCGCCTGCGCATCCCCCAGGTGACAGCAGCCGACTCCGGGGAGTATGTGTGCCGGGTGACGTCAGGTGGCATCACACAGGAGACGTCCCTCATTGTCACCATCGATGACGGAGCCAGCCCATCCCACCGTGAGTGCCACTCTCTGTGGGACAGGTCCCCATCAGTGTCAGGGACTGCTGGGGACATCCACCCCTGTCCCTGCCCATACAGCCACTGGCATCGCACCGCCCGTCCGCATCGAGTCCTCGGCATCTTCTGTCACTGAGGGACAGACCCTGGACCTGGACTGCGTAGTGGCCGGACAGGGACAGGCCACCATCACCTGGTACAAGCGCGGGGGGACCCTCCCAGCCAAGCACCAGGTAGGTGAGGGCACTGGTGGGGTGGGGGACAGTGGCTGTGAGTGCCTGGTTGGTGCCACCACCTCATGTTGCGACGTCCTCAGATTTCAGGATCCCGCCTGCGGCTGTCACAGCTCTCGGTGGCCGATTCGGGGGAGTACGTGTGCCGGGCAGACACGGGCAGTGTCACCCGCGAGGCCACTGTCACTGTCACCGTCACCTCCCGTGACAGCTCCAGCTACCGTGAGTGCAGCCACGGGGTGGGGGGGGTGCCAGGGGAAGACAGATGACATGGGTGACACCATGGCTTCTCTGTCCCCACAGGTCTGCAGAGCCCCATCATCTCCATTGACCCGCACAGCATGGCGGTGGCACCGGGTGAAGATGCCACCTTCAAGTGCCGCATCCACGACGGCGCCCGGCCCGTCAACGTCACTTGGCGGATGGGGCCAGGCCAACACTTCCAAGGTATGGTGATCCCCAAGGTGATCCCAGCACGGTCCCCAGGGTGGCTCTGGTGCTGATGGCTCCTCCTTGTTCAGACAACGTGAAGATCAGTGCCAATGGCTCCATCATCTCCATCACTGGTGCCCATGTGGGCAACCAGGGCGCCTACCACTGCGTGGCCTCCAACCGCTTTGGCGTTGCCAGCAGCGTTGTCAACCTCGTGGTACAAGGTATGAGGTGGTCAGGGTGGCCCTGTCCCCATACCCATGTCCTCCTGATGCCCTCAGCATAGTATTGTCCCCACTGACATCCTCATGTAGATGTCTCTGATGTACTCCAGGTATCCCTGGAGTGGTGGCATCCCTGTCCCCATTCTGGTGTCCTCGTGTGCTCCAGATACCTCTGGAATGGTGGTGTCCCCATCCCCATGTCCTCTCCACGCTTCAGATGTTGCTGGAATGGCAATGCCATTCCCTGCTAGTGTCTTCTAGTATGCCACAGGGGTTGGGATGTCTCCATCTCTACTTTGATGTCCTCCATGTGCTCCAGATGCCCTTGGGATGGTGATGTCCCCATCCCCACATCCTTCATATGCTCTGGATGCCCCTGGTTTAATATTTTCCCCATCCCCACACTCGTGTCCTCCCCATTTCCTGATGTCCCCAAGGTGATGGTGCCCTGTCCTTCATGGTGGTGTTCCCATCCCCACAGCAATGTAGTCCTCCTTCTCTAGGTGCCCCCACGGTATCAGTGATGCCACCAGGCCCTGTGACGGTGAAGGAGGGCAAATCTCTGAGCCTGGAGTGCCTTGGCCGGGGCGAGCCACGGCCACTGGTGCGCTGGAGCCGGCTGGGCTCCCGACAGAAGGTGGAGCACCAAACCCTGCTGCACATGGACAGCCAGGCCATCCTGCAGGTGAGGGGACACCCCAGGCTGCTGGGGGATGCCGGGGGAATGCCTGGTGCTCACCCCTCACCCTGTTCTCCCTGTCCCAGCTCTCACCAGCCAAGCCGGAGCACGCCGGGACGTACGTGTGCACGGCACACAGCGCCCTGGGCTCAGCACAGGCGCGGGTGGACGTCAGTGTGGAGTCAGCGCAGCAACACCCCGGTGCCCCTGAGGTCACTGCGCCCTCCACCGTCACCGTGGTGGCCGGGGACACGGCCACGCTGCACTGCACAGCCAGAGGTACGGGCAGGATGGAGGAGGGTGGTGGAGGTGTATCCTGGGCCGTGCCTGGCACCGCGGTGACCGGCACTGGTGTGGCCGTAGGTGATCCAGCACCGCGGATCGAGTGGTCGAAGCTGCGGGCGCCCCTGCCCTGGCAGCACCGGGTGGTCAATGGCACCTTGGTCATCCCTCGTGCCGCGCAGCAGGACTCGGGCCAGTACATCTGCAACGCCACCAGCCCCGTCGGCTTCACCGAGGTCTTCGTCACCCTTGATGTGGAGAGTAAGGAGGGGGTGACAGGGGTTGGGTGTCCCTGGGTCCCTCCTGCACTTTCACTGTTGCTGTTGCCTGTCCTCCGCACCTCTCTGTGCTTCCCCTGCACGTGGCCTTTTCCATCACTGTTCCCACCTTCACATCCTTCCTCATGGGGCCATCCTCACCCCATCCCAACACTCATCCTCCTCCTTCTCATCTTCTCTCAAGCTGCATCACCCAGCCTTTCCCATGGATGTGTCCACCTGCTTATGCACATCCATCTCCACTTCTCTCTCTCTCATCCATCCATCCATCCATCCATCCATCCATCCATCCATCCATCCATCCATCCATCCTTCCATCCCCTATTCGTGGATCCATCCATGGCTCATCCATCCCAGCTCACATCACTTCTCTGTCTCTGCTCATATCTCTCCTTCCATCTCTTTCTCACAGATCTGTTCATCTCATCCATCCCAGCTCATACCCACCTTTCCATCTCTGTTCCTATCTTCCATATCTTCCTCATGCATCCATCCATCTTGTTCATCCTAGCTCACACCCATCTCTCCATCTCCTGTCACACCCCTTCATCCGTTCTTTTCTGGTGGATTCATCCATCATTTATCCATCCTAACTGATACCCACTTCTTCATCTCCTCTCACACACCTCCAATCCATCTCCTCCTAGTACATCCACCCATCTCTGCTGCACCCCAACTCACATCTATCTCTCCGTCTCCTCTCACACCCTTCCATCCAGCCCTTGTGCATCATCTATGTCATCCACCCCAGCACACACCTATCTTGCCATCTCCTCTCAAACTCTAACAATCATCCATCCATTCATTCCCACGTACCCACTTCTTCCTTGTGGATTCACTCAGCCATCCCAGCTCATGTCCATCTCTCCCTGTTCTAACTCTTCCATCCATCTCTTCTTTGTGGATTCATCCAGCTCACTCATCCCAGCACACACCCATCTCTATATGTCCTAACTCTTCCATCCATCTTTTCCTTGTGGATTCATCCATCTCTTATCCACCACAGCTCACATCCATCTCTCCATCTCTGCTCACACCCTCCATCCATCTTTTTCCTTGTGAATTCGTGCATTGCTCATCCATCCCAGCTCTCATCCATCTCCTCTCACACCCTTCCGTCCATCCCTCCCTTGTGCGTCCATTCATGTCATCCATCCCAGCACGCACCCATCTCAGTCTCTCCTCAGACTTATCCATCCAACCCTTCCTGGTACATTCATTCATCACATCCATTCCAGCTCACATCTGACTCTTCACTTCCAAACTCCTGCATCCATCTTTCCCTTGTGCATCATCCACCTCATCCATCCCAGCACACACCCAACTCACGACCTCCTCTCAGACTCTGCCAATCATCCATCCATCCATCCATCCATCCATCCATCCATCCATCCATCCATCCATCCCTTCCTGGTGGATTCTTCAATCCCTCAGCCATCCCAGACATCCACATCTCCACCTCTCACACTCCTCCATCCCTTCCTCACAAATCCATCCAGCCCTCATCCATCCCAACACACTCCCACCTCCATCCATCCCCTCCACACCCCCACCTTCTCCCTCCTTGGCCCGCTGACCCTTCCCAGTCCCACCCCGTCTGACGGCCCCGTCCATCCCGCAGCTCCTCCGTATGCCACGGTGCTGCCGGAGGACACGGCGGTGCGGGCGGGGGACGCGCTGCAGGTGCAGTGCCTGGCCCACGGCACCCCCCCGCTGCACTACGCCTGGGACAAGGTGAATGGGAGCCTCTCGGCGCGCGTGGCCCACCGTGCCGGCCTCCTCCGCATCAGCCCCGCGGCCCCCGCCGACACCGGCACCTACCGCTGCCTCGTCACCAACCGCGTCGGCACCGCAGAGGCCTTGGCGCGCGTGGCCGTGCACGGTGAGCCCCCAGAGCCAGGGTACCACTGGGGTTCTGCATCCCACCCGGGTGATGCCAATGCTGCCAGGTACCACTGGGATTCTGCATCCTACCCAGGTGATCCTGGTGCCACTGGGTACCACTAGGGCCTCTCCACCCCTCCTGGCTGATGCCAGTGCCACCAGGTACCATCAGGGCTCTACATCACCTGCCTGGGTGATGTGAAGGCCACTGGTACCACCAGGGCTCTGCGACCTGCATGGGTGATCCTGATGATAACAGGTATCACCAGGCTCTGCATCCCACCTGGGTAATGCCAGAGCCATCAGGTACCACCAGGGCTCCACATCCTGCCTGGGTGATTGTAGGTTTTACATCCCACCCAGCTGACCCTGGAGCTGCCAGGTACTACTGATGATCTCCATCCCTCCAGGTGACGCTGGTGGAATTGGAGACATCAGTGGCGGTCCCTTGGCTGTGCGGGTGACACCAGGGAGCCTCGTCAAGGGGGTGGGTGGCACCGCCGAATTTGCCTGTGCTGTGTCTGGCGACCCCCAGGCACATGTGGAGTGGCTGAAGGAAGGGGGGGAGCTGCCCCCCACCCACAGCGTGCGGGACGGGGTGCTGCGGTAAGGAATGGGGCACGGGGAGATGGGACCCCCGCTGCGGGTCCCTGTGGGGTCCCTGACCCCCGCTGTGTCCCCGCAGGATACCGGAGCTGGCGTGGGGGGCACAGGGGGTGTACGTGTGCCGGGCCAGCGCCCCAGGCAGGCAGGCAGAGGACAGGGCCACCCTCACCGTCCAGGGTAGGAGCAGCACTCCAGCACTGGGGACACGGGCACCCCCCAACATGTCCCCCACGGGCACCCTGGGACCCCCATCTCCCCACACCCAGGGGCACTCCAATACCTCTCCCCATGCCCACAGGCACACCAGTGTCCCCCATCACTCCTCACATCCATGGGTGCCCCAGTGCCCCCTGTCTCTCCCCACATCCATGACCACCCTGGTTCCCTCTATGTCTCCTTAGGCCCAAGAACACCCTAAACCATCAATATCTCCCCATGCCCATAAGGACCCCAATGTCTACCCACACCCAAGTCTGCCCCAACACTCCCAATGTCTCCCTGTGCCCACAGCCAACCCAACACCCCCAACCTCTCCCCATTTCCATATCCATTCTAGTGGTCCCCCAGCCCTTCCAGCACCCCATTTCTCCCCATCTCCCACTCCTCCTCCTCTGATGGCCACGATGCCTCCCACTTCAGGGGGTCACCCCAAAACCTGCTGTCCCCCCCAAGCTCTTCCCAGGGCCCTCATCAACATCCGGACGGCGGTGCAGACGGTGCTGGCGGGGACGACGGTGGAGCTGGAGTGCCTGGGCTTGGGTGAACCCCGTCCCCATGTCACCTGGAGCAAAGTGGGGGGTCGCATCCGCCCCGGGGTGCAGATCCGTGCCGGCACCCTGACCATCGAGCGGGTGGAGCGGGCGGACGCGGGGCAGTACCGCTGCACCGCCACCAACGCCGTGGGCACCGTCCAATCCCACGTCATCCTCCACGTGCAGGGTGAGCACGGGCACACGGAGCCAGAGATGTACACAGTGGCACCACAGGGGTGGTGACACCTCCGTGTGTCCCCAGCCGCCCCCCAGATCGCCGGGCAGCCGGAGGTGAAGGAGGTGTCCGTGGGATCTGCAGCTGTTTTGCCGTGCTTGGCATCTGGTTTCCCAGTGCCGGAGGTCACCTGGAGCAAGGTGACACGGAGGGAGGATGGGGGTGGAAGTTTGGGGGGCACCCTGGAGGTGCTGACCCCCCTCCCTGCTGTGTCACAGTTGGAGGGGGAGCTGCCAGTGGGTGCCAGGGTGGAAGGGAACGTGCTGACGCTGCCAGACGTGCGCCCTGAGGACGCTGGAGTCTACACTTGCATCGCCTCCAACCACCGCGGCCAGGAGACAGCTTACTACGTCCTCAAGGTCCAAGGTGAGGATGAATGGACAAACAGAGGGATGGATGGGGTCTGGGATGATGTACCCTCACTTCTTTTGACCCACTCCCGTTCCCACAGAGCACCTGGTCCCCTATTTCGGGCAGTCGCCCCGCTCCTTCCTCCCCCTGCCCACCATCAAGGATGCCTACAAGAGGTTTGAAATCCTCATCACCTTCCGGCCTGATGCTGCTGATGGTGAGCCTGTGTTCCCCACGTGTCTCCTGTGTCCCTCTCCATATTCCCTCCATTCTTTTCTCCTCTCTTCCCACCCTCTCTTCTCCCCTCGCCCTCCTCTATCTCCCATTCTCTCTTCATCTGAGACCCCACACACTTTATGGGGGGTTTCTCTTCCATCCTGGGAGGATTTGGGGGTCCCCCTGAGAGATGGAGACCTTCCATCCTGACCCCCTGCCTAACCCCTTCAGGGCTTCTCCTCTACAATGGCCAGCGGAAAAACAGCGGTGCCGACTTCATCTCCTTTGGGTTGGTGGGCGGCCGCCCTGAATTTAGGTGAGACCTGTGAGTGAGTGCTATGGAACGGGGGAGGGATGGGTGTCAGCACCTACACACACCCCTTGTACCCCCAAAACTCAGGTTTGATGCTGGTTCGGGCATGGCCACCATCCGTCACCCCACGGCGCTGCGGCTGGGCCAGTACCACACCGTGCGGCTGCTCCGCAACCTCACCTGGGGCTCGCTGGCACTGGACGGGCACCCCCCTGTTAATGGCACCTCCCAGGTATTCATTTTGGGGGTGGTGTAAGGTTTTGGGTGGGGGTCAGGGTGTTGGAGGTGTTGCCCACCCACCTGTCCCCTCAGGGGAAGTTTCAAGGGCTGGATCTGAATGAGGAGCTGTACCTGGGCGGGTACCCTGACATCGGCGCCGTGGCCAAGACAGGGCTCAGCCAAGGCTTTATGGGTGAGTGATGGGTTTTGGGGGGGCACCAGAGCGAGTGGGGGCTTGGCATTATGTGACAATTGTACCCATCCCCATGCCTGCGCAGGCTGCGTGCGCCAGCTCCGCATCCAGGGGGAGGAGGTGGCCTTTGGGGACATGGACCTGCAGGCGCACGGTATCACCAATTGTCCCACCTGCCAGGATCGGCCGTGCCAGGTGAGGATGGAGGGGATGGGAGGTGCCCACCCATTGCCACCCACCGCTGACACCCATGTCACCCCCTCCCCAGAATGGTGGCGTGTGCCAGGATGACCAGAGCGGCACCTACGTCTGCCGATGTCCCCACGGCTTCACCGGCAGCAACTGCGAGTACTCGCAGGCTCTACATTGTCACCCGGGTAGGTGACACCACCTCGCCGTGGGGACATCACCCTGATGTCCTTCACAGGCAGGTGCTCATGGCTTGTCACCCCACAGAGGCCTGTGGGCCTGATGCCACCTGTGTCAACCGGCCAGACGGGCAGGGTTACACCTGCCGCTGCCACCTGGGCAAGAGTGGGGAGAGGTGCACTGAGGGTGAGTGACATGGGGACATGGGGATAGGGCTGGTACTGTCCTGGGACATGAGGATGGGGTGGGGACTGCCCAGGAGAAATGAGGACATGGCTGGGATCACCCTGGGGACGTGGGCAAGGGGTGGGAACCACTCTGGGGATGTGGGTATATTATGGGGACCACCACAAGGAGATAGATGGGCACAGGGCTGGGGACCCCCCTGGACATGGATATGAGGCTGAGACAACCCTAAGGACACAGGCAGAGGGTTGGGACCATTCCAGGGAGATGGACTTGGGGCTGGGGACCACCCTGAAGACATGGAGAGGGGCATGGACACCATGAGTGCAGGCTTGAGATCACCCTGGGGAGATGGATATGGGGCTGGCACCACCTTGGGGGCACTGGCACAGGGATTGGGACCAGCATGGGGAGATAGGCCCTGTGGGGATGGAGGCTGGAGTCCCACCCTGGGGATGGAGACTGGGAATGGAGGTTGGGAATGGATGGTGGAATCCTGCCCTAGTGGTGGAAGTTGGGGATGGATGATGGGGTCCCATCCTGGGGATGAAGGTAGGGGTCCTACCCTGGGGATGGAGGTTGGGGATAGTTGATGGAGCTCCAACATGGGAGTGGAGTTTGGGGGTGGATAATGGTGTCCCACCATGGGGGCAGAGATGGGGATCCATTCTGGGGATGGACGTTGGAAAGGGATAGTGGAGTCCAAACATGGGGTTGGAGGTTGAAGATGGGTACTGGGGTCCCATCATGGGGATGGAGGAGTTGGGATCCCACCTTGCCGATGGAGGCTGAGGATGGATGATGGGGTCCCATCATAGGGATGGATGTGATGGAATCCCACCATGGGGACGAAGGTTGTGGTCCCAGCTGGGAGCACTGACCTGGGGTCACTGACCTGGGGGCACAGGTGAGGCCGTGGACGTGCCATCCTTCGATGAGGAGGGAGCCTTCGTCTCATACCCGCCCCTCACCAACGTGCACCACGAGCTGCGGGTGGAGCTCGAGTTCCTGCCGCTGGCACCCGACGGGCTCCTGCTCTTCAGTGCCGGCAAAGCCGCCCCCGTGGAGGACTTTGTGGCCTTGGCCATGGTCGGGGGCCACCTCGAGTTCCGCTACGAGCTGGGCTCAGGTGGGTGGCCCAGGGACAGGGGGGTGAGGCATCAGGGACCCCGGGGTAGGGGCTGACATGGCAATACCAGGGTTCACTGGTAATATAGAGGGGACCACAGTGGGGTTCCTTGGCACTATTGGGGTCTCGAAGTGTCACTGGAGTCCCTTGGAGTCACTGGGGTCCCCAAGTGTCACTGGGATCTCGTCGCACCACTGGGGTCCCTTGGAATCGTTGGGACCCCAGATGCTCTCACGGTCACTGGTTATCAGTGAAGTCCTCTTGTCATTGGGAGTCCCTTGGCATCATTGGGGTGCCAGGTGCTGCCAGGGTCCCAGGATATTGCTGAGATCCCCTGGTGTTACTTGGGACCCCTGGCATCACATCACTGGGGTCCCCCTTGATGTCACTGGCATTCTCAGGCAGTGCCAGGGTCCCCCTTGCACCAGTGGGATCCCCAAATGTCAGTGGGGTCCCTTGTCACAATTGGGGTCCCCAGGCACTGCGAGTGTCCCCAAGCACCACTGACACACCACCAGCATTCCCAGCCACCTCTTTGGTCCCCCATGTGGCACTGGCTTCCCTTTGGTCTCACTAGGCTCCCCAAGCATCACTGCAGTCCCTTGGCCACACTGGGGTCCCCAAATGTCACTGGGGTTGTCTGGTACCACTGGGGTCCCTCGGTGTCATTGGAGTCCCCAGGTGTCATGGCCTCCCTTGACCTCATTGGTCCCCAGATGCTGGCTGGGTCCCTGGACATCACTGGGGTCCCCTGGTATCACTGGGGTCTCTTGTCACCAGTGGAGACCCCCAGCATCACCCAGGACACCCATCCAATCCCTGAGCACCCCTGGTGTCTCCTGATGTCCCCCGTGTCCCCCGCTGACGCCCCCTTCCCCCAGGCCCGGCGGTGCTGCGCAGCGTGGAGCCGGTGGCCCTGGGACAGTGGCACTGGGTGACAGCTGAGCGGATGAACAAGGACGGGACCCTCGTGGTGGATGATGCGGCCCCGGTGAAACGCTCCTCACCCGGCAAGAGCCAGGGGCTGAACCTGCGCAGCCCCCTGTACCTGGGGGGCACCGAGCCCCCCCTGCGGCCCCCCACCAACGCCTCCTTCCGCGGCTGCATCGGAGAGGTGAGACCCCCTTGGTGTCCCCTCAGCAGGAAGGTGACATCCCCTTGGTGTCCCCTCAGCGAGGAAATGACCCTCTTGGTGTCCCCTTGTTGGGGAGGTGACCCCCACCTTGTCATGCCCTTGGTGGGGATGTGACCCCCCCCATTGGTGTCCCCTCAGTGAGGTGGAGACCCCTCTCGGTGTCTCCTCATTGAGGGGGGGACCCTCCCTTGGTGTCCATATGCTTGGAAGGTGACCCCCTTGGCAGGCAGGTGACCCCACTGGTGTCCCTTCAGTGGGGACATGATCCCCCCATACTGGGAGGTGATCCTCTCAGTGGGGAGGGAGGTGGCTCCACTGATGCCCCCTTGTTGTGGTGATGACCCCTCTTGGTGTCTCCTTGGTAAGGTGACCCCGTTGGTGTCCCTTTGGGGAGGAGACCCTGTTGTTGTCCTCTCATTGGGAAGGTGACCCCGTGGGTGGGGAGGTGCATCCCTTGATGTCTCCTCGTTGGGTTGGTGACCTCCCGCCTTGGTGTCGCTTTGGTGGGGAGGTGACCCCTTGGCGGGAAGGTGATGCCCGTTGGTGCCCCGCTGTTGGTGTCCCCGCTGGGGCAGTGCCCCCGCTGGCCGGGAGGTGACCGTGGGCGGTGCCCCCGCAGGTGTCCATCAATGGGAAGCGGGTGGAGCTGCGGGAGCGGTTCCTGCGCAGCCGAGGGGTCCGGCCCTGCGGGCACCGAGCACCGTGTCGGCCCGGGACCCGCGGTGAGATCCCGGGGGGCTGGGGGGCGGTGGGGGGAGTGTGGGATGTAATGGTGGGTGATGGAGAGTGATGGGGGGAGTGGAGGGGGCTACGGAGGGTGAGGGAGAGTGATGGGGGGAGTGTGTGGGGTGATGGGGAAGTGCTGTGCAGGTGTTTGTACACACGTGTGTGCACTGCATGTGCTTGTACATGTGTTTGCAGTGCAGGTGTGTGTGCTGTGCGTGTGCATTTGTACATGTGCATGTTGCATGTGTGCTGTGCAAAGAACTGTGCACATGGTGCAGGTGTGTGCAGTGTGTGTGTGTGTGTGTGTGTGTGTGTGTGTGTGTGTGTGCTCTATATGTTCTGTATGTGTGCCCTGTGTGCTGCACATTCCCGGGGGTGTGTGCAGACACTGTATCTGTGTGTGCTGTGCATGTGTGTGTATGTGCACTGTGCATCCGTGTGTGCCTCTGTGTGTTTGTTATTGCTGCTCTAGCAATTAAAACACTAATTAATCATGGCAGGAACAGCAAATTTATCCCACCTTCACGCCATGGCTCACCCGAGGGGCAGAGGCCTCTCCAAGAGCACAAATGATCCCAAGGAAAAACACTCAAGAGTAATTAATATAAAAACTTTATTAGAAACAAGGACATGGCTTCCCAGGAAAAACATCCTGCGTTATCTCCCGGACTTTTACAATTTCAGAGCCATAATTAAATACAAGAGCAGTGTGTACACAGTATGTGTGTGCTGTGCATGTGTGTTCATTGCAGACACGTGTGTGCTGGGCATGTGTGTGCACTGTGTGTGTGCAGTGTGTACGTGTGTGTGTGCACTGCAGACACGTGTGTGCTGCACATGTGTGCAGTGTGTGTGTGTGTGCTGTGCACGTGTGTGCTGGACATGTGTGCAGTGTGTGCTGTGCACGTGTGTGCTGGACATGTGTGCAGTGTGTGTGTGCTGTGCACATGTGTGTGCTGCACATGTGTGCAGTGTGTGTGCTGCACATGTGTGCAGTGTGTGTGCTGGACATGTGTGCAGTGTGTGTGCTGTGCACATATGTGTGCTGCACATGTGTGCAGTGTGTGTGCTGGACATGTGTGCAGTGTGTGTGTGTGTGCTTTGCACACGTGTGTGCTGGACATGTGTGCAGTGTGTGTGCTGGGCATGTGTGCAGTGTGTGTGTGCTGTGCACACGTGTGTGCTGCACATGTGTGCAGTGTGTGTGCTGGACATGTGTGCAGTGTGTGTGTGTGTGCTTTGCACACGTGTGTGCTGGACATGTGTGCAGTGTGTGTGCTGGGCATGTGTGCAGTGTGTGTGTGCTGTGCACACGTGTGTGCTGCACATGTGTGCAGTGTGTGTGCTGGACATGTGTGCAGTGTGTGTGTGTGTGCTTTGCACACGTGTGTGCTGGACATGTGTGCAGTGTGTGTGCTGGGCATGTGTGCAGTGTGTGTGTGCTGTGCACACGTGTGTGCTGCACATGTGTGCAGTGTGTGTG
>VXBA01002674.1:75394-85823 GCA_013399895.1 Serilophus lunatus
CGTCCCAGCCCCCCAAAAACACACCTCAAAACACACACCAGCCTCCCCCCTGAAACACACCCCAAAACATACTCCAGCCCCCAAAAAATCCCCAAACACATCCCAGACACTCAAAACCTACCCCAGCACCCTCAAAACACACCCCCGGCCCTCCAAAAACCCACCTCCAGCCACTCCCAAACCTAACACACTCCCAAACCCCAGCCCCCCCAAAACCCACCTTCAGCCTCCCCAAACCCACCCCCCCAGCCCGGGGGACTTTGGGGACAAGGAGCAGTGACCCCTGTCCCTTTGTGTGCCCCCCCAGAACGCCTTTGTGGGCCTGACCAACCTGGGGGCCACATGCTACGTCAACACCTTCCTGCAGATGTGGTTCCTGAACCTGGAGCTGCGGCAGGCACTGTACCTGTGCCCCAGTGCCTGCAGCCAGGGCGTCCCCAAGGACACAGGTGGGTGGGGAGGGTCTCCTGGGAGAAGCTGATCCCCTCCTTTCCTCCCAAATCCGGGCGGTGACTTTGGGATGAGGTTGGTCGGGGGAATCTCTGGGTGAAGCTGCAGCCGCCCATCCCCTCACCACGCTAGTGGGTTGGAGCCATCAGCTGGATTTTGGGAGCAAGGTGACCTTAATCCAAGTGGTTTCTTGGAGAAGAGGGATCTGAGCTGGTTGGGAAGTCTGCTTTGGGTTTGTTTCTCACCTGGCTTGGTCCCAAAGTAGTTCCCAAAGCCTGGGGGTGGAACACTTGGGTCAGGGCTGGTCTAGGCTGTCACAGAGCTGCAGGGGAGGCAGAAACTGAGGTTCCAAGTAGGATTAAGGCTTCCAGGTGTTGTCCCAGTGTGTGCAGCCACCTCAGCTTTGCCTCTGAGTTATGGTGGCTTTAAGTGATTCTTCACCATTTGGGGTAAATAAGCTGGGGTTTGGGGCAGTCAGCACACGCTCCTGGAGCCCTTCACTCACAGCTCGTGCTGGCCACTGTGGGATACAACCCTGGAGTTGTTTGGGTTGGAAAAGCCTCCAAGGTCATGGAGTCCAACCCTTCCCCCAGCACTGCCAGGGCCACCACTGAACTGTGTCCCAAGTGCCACTTCCACATTTTTTTTCAACAATTCCAGAGGTGGTGACTCCACCACTGCCCTGGGCAGCCTGTGCCAGTGCCTGACCACTCTTTCCATGACAAAATTTTCCCAGTATTCAACCTGAACCTCCCCTATGGTTCAACCCGAGGCCATTTCCACTCATCCTGTCCCTTGTTCCCTGGGAGCAGAGCCCAACCCCCACCTGGCTCCACCCTCTTCTCAGGGAGTTGCAGAGAGCAAATATTTCTGCTTGGACTCCATGATCTCAAGGGTCTTTTCCAACCTAAGTTATTCCCTATTTGGCTTGTGCTGGGACTTTTCCTCCTCACCAACACGAACCCCTTCAGTTCCCACAGCAATTAAAACCAGCTCCTAAACTCTCCCTTTCCAGTCATAAACCCTCCCTGCCAAAGCCAGAACGAGTGAAATCCTTGGAGCAGTCCCTTCTCTCCCTGAATTCCGTGTGTTTTCCCCCCAGACTATGAGCCCCAGAGCATCTGTGAGCACCTGCAGTACCTGTTTGCTCTGCTGCAGAACAGCAAACGGCGCTACATCGACCCCTCGGCCTTCGTCAAGGCCCTGGGGCTGGACACAGGGCAGCAGCAGGTGAGTGGGGGGCACTTCCCCACACTTGCAGCACTCAGGAATGGTGCTCCGGGGTTGGTTTGGCTCCTCCCAGCCGGGTCTTGCCGCTGGGGCTGAAGGTGAAGGGGGAAGTGGGGCTCCGGGCCCTTCCCAGAGTGCAGGGGGAACAGGAGGGGTCTGAGGATGTTGGGAGTGAGGGAGGATCAGGAAGAGGCCAAGAAGTGGTTGGATGGGGGCAGGGAGCAACGGGATGGGGACAGGGAGGTCAGGGAGCAATGGGATGGGGACAGGGAGGTCAGGAGGGAAGCCCAGGGGGATTAAGAGGAGGCCAGAGAGTGATGGGATGGGGACAGGGAGATCAGGAGGCTTCCAGGGAGTGACAGAATGGGGACAGTGAGATCAGGAGGAGGCCAGGGAGTGATGGGATGGGGACAGGGAGATCAGGAGGCACCCAGAGAGCGACAGGATGGGGACAGTGAGATCAGGAGGAGGCCGGGGAGTGATGGGATGGGGACAGGGAGTTATGGGATGAGGACAGGAAGATCAGGACGAGCCCAAGGAACAATGGGATGGGGCTAGGGAGTGATGAGTTGAGGCCAGAGAGCAGTGGGATAGGGACAGGAGGTTAGGAGGAGCCTAAAAAGCAATGGGATGGGAACTGGGAGTGATGGCATTAGGCCATGGAGCAATGGGATGAGAACAGAAATCAGGATGGGGCCAGGGAATGATGGGATGAGATCTCGAGAGATCAGGAGGAGCCCAAGAAGTGGTGGGGTGGGGCCAGGGAGTGATGGGATTAGAACAAAGAGATTGGGAAGAGCTCAGGGAACAATGGGGTGAGGACGGGGAGCATTGTTAACATCTGATGGCCCATCCATCCCTGTGCCAGAACTGCCCTGAGGATCCTTTCAAAGGTATCCGTGGACTGCACCTCCCCTCCGGGTGTTGGGTGGGGTTTAGGGCCTTCCCCTGGCTCAAAGAATCCTGGTGGGATCACCAGGAGCCAGCTGGGATCTGAGGGGAGCATGGGAGCAAGTGCTGCAGGATCCTGTGGGGCTGCAGCTGGAGAGAGCTCGGGAGAGGGGCTTGGAAATCCACTTGTAACAGGAGGCAGTTGGAGGAAGAGCCAGAGCACCAGCATGGAATTCCTTGGGAGGATGGGGAAGGGAAGGAAATGGTCGCTGCCCACCAGGAACACCAAAGGGCAGCTGGGAGAGGCCAAAACCTGTTTGTTTTTGGAAGAGCAGAGCCAGGGTGGGAGAGGAAAATCCTGAGCTGGGCGTGGGGAAGCTCCCGAGCCTCGCAGGGATCAAGCACAGGGCAGCTCCTCGTTTGTGGGGTGTTTCTCTCCTCACCTCTGATCCGAGCAGGGACAGCTGCCTCTGCCTGCTGAGCTTTGAAAATCCAGAATCAGGGGGCCAGAAAGCTCCACAGGAGGGTTTTTATTCCTTGCAGAGCCCTGGGAAGAGCAGGGCAGGAGTCAAACCTCCCCCCAGCAGGGCTGGCTGGGAGCCAGAGGAGCTCAGCCCTGCTCCCACACCGAGGGCCTCACGCTCCCTTTAGCCAAATTCCTCTTTTTTTCCTTTAGTTCTCCCAACTAGTCTTTATTTCCCATTCAGTGCACGGAGCCTGGGTGCAGCCTGTTTGTGGGGCTCAGGGTAATTAGCACTAAATGAGTGCCAGGCTGCTGATTGTGCTGTGGCAGGTCGTTAATGAGCTTGGTTTTCCTCTTTCCAGGATGCCCAGGAGTTTTCCAAGCTGTTCATGTCCCTGCTGGAAGATACTTTATCCAAACAGAAGAACCCAGATGTGAGGAACATCGTGCAAAAGCAGTTCTGTGGAGAGTATGCCTATGTCACTGTGTGAGTACTGGGGCTTTGGGAAGAACCTTCTGGTAAATATTTCCATTTTTAGAAGGATTTGGGATGGGAAGATCCTTCCTACAGTGGGATCAGGCAGGTGAGCTGCTGCAGAAACCCCTCCTGAGGGGTTTTTATCTTTTAGTGTCCTGTTCCTGTGTCTGTGGTGTTGCTGTGTCAGTTCTCCAGCTGCTTTTAATCCTTTAATGGAAATGTTACCAATTAAACCTGTGAGTGAATTAATGGGATGACAAGTCCTGGAGCCAGAAATCAGCATCCTGAATGTTGTGTTTTCACAGCTCTGAGAATGTAGAAATGGATTTCACCTTAAAAAATATATAAAATGATGTATGTGAGTTTTAACAGATCCCAGTAGATGCTGTCGTTCTGTTTGCATCTTCTCATGGAGTTTTTGGGGTGTGGAGGTGTGAACATTCTTATCCCTGACTCCACTTTTTATCCTGGTTTTAAGTGAGTTAATGGGATGGCAAGTCCTGCAACCAGAAAACAGCATCCTGGGTGTTGTATTTTCATTCCTACATTCTCAGAGCTATGGAATTTACCTTAAAAATGATACAAAAGTATGCATATTTCACCTTAGAAACTGTATCAAATGACACATGTGAGTTGTAACAGATCCTGGTAGGTGATGTTGTCTGTTTGCAGTTTTGGGGATACGGAGGTGTCAACTGCCTTATCCCTGACTTCACTTTTTCTCCTGGTTTTATCCAAGGAATATTTCACTTGTGTCTGGGCAGCTCCATCACAGGAGCCATGAATTGTCTTCATATATTTTTATCTTCTTTCCATTCCCAGCTGCAACCAGTGTGGCAGAGAATCCAAACTGGTGTCCAAATTTTACGAGCTGGAGTTAAACATCCAAGGCCACAAGCAGCTGACAGACTGTATAACAGAATTCCTCAAGGTAGGAGCTCGTTGGGGTTGGAGTCCTGCTATTTTTAGCCAGGAATTTTAATTCCTTCCTCCAATTCACAGCCTTTGAGGTCGGTACTGGAGCAAGTTGGCTCAGTCAGATGCATCCAAGTGAAAATGTTTCTCTCTGTGGACACAAAAAATGAGGATTGAGGAGCTGTTCTTGTTATGGCTTTAAAAAGCACTTGAAGGCTGCGTTTTTAGGTAAAATACTTTGCCAGGAAAGTTGACAGGAAGTCTCTGTGTGCTCTGTCATGGATAACACAGGGAGAAGGGCTGGGTTTTATGTTTTGTGTGTCAGAGCTCATCTGCACAGTAACAGGAGTCCCTGCTGGAAAACAGAAATACTGGGAATAGCCTTGGGAACAGCTGCAAGTGCTCTAAGTTCAGCTTGAAAATTTGCCTTGATCTGGAGTTCACGTTAAGGTGTGGAATCCACTGGGAATGTTTAGGACAGAACTAACCTGCACCCCTGTCCCTGGGCTCTCTGGCTGCTGGTGCTCCCAGCAAACCGGTTGCTCTGCCTGTGGAAGGTCTGCTATGAAAAAAAACTGGTTTGGGTGCACAGATTAAACCCCTGAATTGGTGGACCTGACGTTTGTCTGCTCCTCCTTCACACAGAACAGCCCAGTGACCTTTAGAGGGGTTGGAATTCACCTTCAGCCTAATCCTGCCCTTGGGTCTGCTAAGGCTCAGGCAGTGACTCTTGCAGGGTGATTTTGGGTGGCTGAGCAGAGGGTTGGAGTTCCCAGGCTAAAATGTGGCTTTGCATTAACTTGGGCCACGTGAACTCATAAAAGGGGTGATTTAATTATTTTCTTTGGTACAATCCAACTCGGTGAGGTGAGGAGCAAACCTGCCAGTCCTGGGAAAACCTCAGAGGTTGGAATTGGTCTAAAACTGGCCTTAAAGTGAGAGCAGCTTGCTATGGCCATGCTGTAAGGTGCAGTTATTAGTATGTCTTTTTAACTAAGAGGTTAATTTGGGAAGAGCAGCCGAAAAGAGACTTAAGCAGTTAAAATCACTCTGGTGCTTCTCAGTCTCCAGCTGTCGAGCAGCTCGGCTGACATTTCAGTGCTGAGCTGTTCCCAAGACCTTTCCCTCTGCTTTTCCACACTCAGGAGGAAAAATTAGAAGGGGACAATCGTTATTTTTGTGAGACTTGTCAGAGCAAGCAGAATGCCACGAGGAAGATCCGCCTGCTCAGCCTGCCCTGCACCCTCAACCTGCAGCTCATGCGCTTTGTGTTCGACAGGTGAGCGGGAGCACCCTGGAAGTTCTTGGGGAAGCACCTGCTTGGCTCTTCCTGCTTTAATTTGAGAGGTCAGGAGGTGCTTGAGCTTCCCTGTGGGGATCAGGGGCTGTTACTCTGGGGTGTGAGCTGAAGCTTTGACTCCACACAGACAAACTGGCCATAAGAAGAAGCTGAACACCTACATTGGCTTCTCGGAGCTGCTGGACATGGAGCCTTTCATGGAGCAGAAAAGTGAGTTTGGGGAGGTTTTTGTTGTCTTCATCCGTTGTCTCAGCAGGTGAGAGATCTCTGCTTCTGTTTAGGAGAAATTCCTCCTTGTGAGGGAGGTGAGGCCCTGGCACAGGGTGCCCAGAGAAGCTGTGGCTGCCCCATCCCTGGAAGTGCCCAAGGCCAGGTTGGAGCAACCTGGGATAGTGGGAGGTGTCCCTGCCCATGGAAGGGGATGGGATGGGATGAGCTTTCAGGTCCCTTCCAACTATTCTGGGATTACCATGGCTGTGGAGAGAGCTGGATTTGAGGGACTCCATCCCTTAGATGTTGGGAAGAAATTCCTTTCTGTGAGGCCCTGACACACCACAGAACCAAATGATCTTCAAGATCCCTACAACCCAAACCAGTCTGGGATCCTGTGATGCTTCTGAATCCCCTTTTTGATGGGGAAGTCATGTCAAGAGTAGTTTAAAACCCATGTTTTAAACATCCCTGTTTTTAAGCCCCAACCTACTCAGTGACATCCCGAAGAGACACAAATCCAAGCACAGGCTTCACTGCCAGAGCTCTAGGAAAGGCAGAAGTTTGTGCTGCAGGATCTGGAGCAGTGTGTGAGTGCAGGTTCCTTGCAGATGGTGTGTATGTGTATGAGCTGAGTGCTGTCCTCATCCACCGTGGGGTCAGCGCCTACTCCGGCCACTACATCGCCCACGTCAAGGACCCGCAGACGGGAGAGTGGTACAAGTTCAACGACGAGGACATCGAGAAGATGGAGGGCAAGAAACTGCAGCTGGGGATTGAGGAGGATCTAGGTAAAACCTCTCAGTTGTGAGTGCCCTTTTCAAATAACTTTTTTCCCCAAAACCACGGATCCAGGCTCCTGTTCCTCCCCAAAGCTCTGCGTGTCGCGGTTCGGAGGAACGTGTGAGACGGCTGTTCTGGGAACTGCAGCCAGATTTGCTTGTGTTCGGCCTCTTGTGAGTGTTTACACCTCGGGATCAGTTCCTGTAGTATTCCTCTGGCTGCCACATGGCAGATAAGGCTCTGATAACTCCTATCAGGGTGCAACAGGCAAGGCTGCTTCCTTGGATGGTGTTGGAACAGATAACAGGAATACTTTCAGTTTCCTTAACACATTGTGGTCTTATTTCCACTGAGGTGAATCACTTGGAGGCTCTAAAAAAAAAGATGTTGATCCAAATAACAACTTGGAAGCTAAAACTGCCTTTTTACTCTGAGCTTTTTAACTTCTCCTTGGTGCTTTTCTGTTTTACCATTGCTGGCTCGGCATGTGCTGCCCAGATCCCCGTGTTCCTGGGCTGGATTTCTTGGAGAGCTTGGGCTGAGGCTGGACCTGCTGGTTTCTCACTCTGCAGCCAATAAATAAGAGCAGTTCAGTGTTTAATTGGCATTTTGAGGGCTGGGATTTGCAGTGGCTCAGTGTTGCTTAGTGCAGGTGCTTTGCAGTGTGGGAAAACAGGGGAATGAGTAAGACATTCCACTTGCAGGGCAAGAAATCCATTCCCAGGAATGCTGGCTCGACAGCATTCGGTTGGAATTTATGGAATGTTGCCTTCTTTAGAGTATCCTTAAGTAAAAGGCACCTGCAGATTTTAGTGCTCCCTGGGTTTGGTGTTACCTCCCTCTCCCATTTCCATGCCCTCACCTGCTGGTGCTCCTTGAGCTGCTGGAATGTGTCCAAAGATGGGGAAGGGTCTGGAGCACAAGGAAAAGGGTCTGGACAACTGCTGAGGAGCAGCTGGGGGGGGCTTATCCTGGAGAAAAGGAGGCTCAGGGGGCACCTGGAATTCTCTGCAACTCCCTGACAGGAGGGGGGAGCCAGAGGGGGGTCAGGCTCTGCTCCCAGGGAACAAGGGATGGGATGAGAGGGAACGGCCTCAGGCTGGGCCAGGGAAGGGGCAGGTTGGATATTGGGGAAAATTCCTTCCTGGAAAGGGTGGTCAGGCACTGGCACAGGCTGCCCAGGGCAGTGGGGGAGTCCCCATCCCTGGAAAGGTTCAAACAAGGTGTGGAGGTGGCACTTGGGGACGGGGCTCAGGGGTGGCCCTGGCAGTGCTGGGGAAGGGTTGGATCAAGGGTGTTTTCCAGCCTTAGTAATTCCAGGACTCTGCCTGCCCAGAGCAGTTCTGTCCCATTAGTGTTTGACTCTCCCAGCCCAGGATGGAGCTTCTCAGACCTCTAGTGGTGTAAGGGAAAATTAAACCCTGGGAGGCTCCAAGAGCCGCTCCGCCTTTGTTTGTAACCTCCCCAGAGTGGCCAAATAAGATGCAAATAAACAACTGTGCCCTCGATTTTATAAAGTTTTATGCTTAACCACAAGGAAATACCCTTATTTCTTGTATTTCAATTCAAGGCTATCTGGAGAACAGAAGTAAAGTGTGTTTAGGAGACTCTCTAGGCTGGGAGCTCGATATTTTTTTATCAAGTTTTGGTGTAATCTGCTTGTTGTGAGCAAAACTGAGGCTTTCTTTGCTACAATTCATGTAACAGCAGGAGAAGGTCAGTAACATAAAGTGAAGGTCTGTAGTGGGGGGAGAGTCCTGGCCACAGATGGGAACAATTTAGAAAATACTTCAAGAAAATGCAAATAGAGTCTAAGAAGTCCCCTGGATGATGTGAGGAGAGGTGCATGAATTTTTCCAGAATTTGGAAATGGCAGACACTTTTGTTAATGTTTCAGTGGTCCATTTAGACTTTGACCTGTGAAACATTGTTCCTTTAATTATTCTTTTTTATTAAGAATGGTCTGATTTTTGAGGCTGCAGCTGTGAGTTGAGTGTTTTCCTTGTCTGGGAATCCATCTGGAAACAGCAGCTCTTGCAACACAACTTTACATCCTCCACCAGCTGCTCCAAAACAGCCCTTCCCGTGGCTGTTGGCTCCCTAAAAACTTTGCTGTGCATTTTTTCCCATCCACCATCACCTGTAAATATGATTTTCTTTCCCTGAGGATTTGACTCTTTTTTTTTTTCCTTTGGAGTCAGGACACCAGAACAAGAGGCAAAATATTTTTTTCAAGAGTTGCTTTTGGCTCAGAGAGGTTTCACTGGGGAGAGAAGAAAGGCTCTTGGAGAAGGGAGGTTCAGAACAGGCTCCTAAATTTAGTGCCTTTGATTTACCCAGAAAGGCTGGAGGGAGTTGGGGCTTTCTTTGGGATGCAATTTCAAGCCATGCCAAGCCCAAGGCTTGGCACAGAGGCCTGGCACAGGGAAGCTGGCTAGGGGGCAAACTCATCCCATGGAGGGAGGCTCAGAGAAAGAGCTCATGTGTTGCTGAGGTTTTTCCCTTCTGTCCCACAGCAGAGCCATCGAAATCCCAGACTCGGAAACCCAAGTGTGGGAAGGGCACTCACTGCTCCCGCAATGCCTACATGCTGGTGTACAGGCTGCAGGCCAGGGAGAAATCCCTCACTGTCGAGGTGCCAGGTGAGTGACTCGGGGATCCATCTCCTCCTGGGGTGCTGCAGCTGGGCCAGGAGTCGGGATTTTGCTCCCAGCACCGTTTTGGGGGCTGGAGCCCCCTCTGCCATGGGGAGAGGCTGGGGGGCTTCAGCCTGCAGAAGTTTCCAGGGGGATTGTAGAAGCCCCTTGCAGGACCTGAAGGGGCTCCAGGAGAGCTGGAGAGGGACTGGGGACAAGGGACGGAGGGACAGGACACAGGGAATGGCTTCCCACTGCCAGAGGGAGGGAGAGACGGGAAATTGGGAAGGAATTCCTGGCTATGAGGGTGGGGAGGCCCTGCCCTCTGGCTGTGCCCTCTGGCTGCCCCATCCCTGGAAGTGTCCAAGGCCAGATTGGAGCAACCTGGGATAGTAGGAGGTGTCCCTGCCAGGGGATGGGACTGGATGATCATTGAGGTCCCTTCCAACCTAAACCATTCTGGGATTCAGTGTACCCATAGAACAATATGAGCTTTAAGGTACATCCAACCCAAACCACTCCATGATTTTTGACTGTTCTCCATGTTCCATGTGATACCTCAGTGTCATGGCCAGTGAAACACTCAAGTGTTCCCAGCACTTAACCTGCTGATCCCTCCCCTGTGCCTGCTCAGACCTCTCTGTCTTAACCAGCTGGTCGAGGTGGGAAGGGGCGGGAAGGAGTTCATCCCACTGGGATTTGCTGCTGGGATCCTGCTTGGATTCCAGGGGCGAAGGAGAACAGCGTGGTTAAATGTCATCAGCAGTGCACAGGGAGGTGAATAATCCTGACAGATGTCAGGTTCCCTCTGCAACTGCTTCATCTTTGCCACATCAGGAATAAATGATGTGGAAATAAGAGGCTCCGAGCCCTGAACAGGAATTTGGGCCGAGTGCCTTTGTGTCGTGCTTTAGGAATGAGGGGGTGGCAGAGCTCCCTGTGGGCTTGGCCTGTGTATTTAATGATGCTTCATGTTTGCTGCTTGATTAGAAATAGTAATTAGGCCCCTGGTGCTGAGGTGTGCTCCCCCTACCCCCCTTGAGCAGGGACAGCGGAGGTGGCAGGTCCCTTTG
>VXBA01002674.1:85953-105486 GCA_013399895.1 Serilophus lunatus
CCCAGCTCTAAACTCCACCCTCCAAACCACAAAAATTCAGGAATTAGCTCTAATTCCTGCCTGGATCTGCACTTCCAGCCTGTTTCCTGAGCTTTCTTACTCTCCCTTTCCTCCTACCCCTGTGCCCAAAACAATAACTCAACAAAAACCTCCCCACCCAGCTCCAAATTCCTGCGTTGCCTTTGTTTCCCGTGGAATCCTGCCAGGGAACAGGGAGCGAAGGGCAGCACTCGAGCTCTGTGGTTGTGGGGAGGTTTCATGCAACTGTAAATTTGAGGCATTTTGCTTTGATGCTGTTAAAAAGCGGCTTTTCCGGGACAGTGGAGAGGCACAACTTGGTTCTGACCTCAGAGAGGTCAGGCTGGTTGTTTTTTAACGCTGGATATTCTCCCAAGGTGGATTATGTTTTGCTCAAGAATTAACCTTTCTGCAGATGTTTTAGCCCTTCAAAATAATTCTAAATAGGAAGAGGCCTCAGATAAGCAGAGCTTCCCCGCCCTCCCCTCACACCAGCCCTGTGAGGGAAGTGGTTTATCTTCTTTTTTTTTTTTTTTTCCCTGCTGAGGTTTGGGTTTTAGGCTTTTTTTTTTTTTTCCATCCATGACTGCAAAAATTCCCATTTCCCTCACCTTTCTGTTGATGTGCCCTGGCTTATCTCCCATCTCCTGGGGGCTGTTTGCCCTTGGATTTGCAATGTGCTGGATCACAGGTCGGGACAGGCTTCAGGTGTATCCATGGGGTGAGGAGCTCATTTCTCCCCTGGGAGTGATGAGTCCTTGGCAGGACAGAAAAGCTGCAACCAACCCCAAGTCAATTATTTCTTTGGGTGCAAAACATTGCATTTAATCATCTACAACCATCAATACTGGGAGAGAGCAGCCTCCACACGCTTGGCTCGGGGAAAGACCTTGAACTCTGAGGGAGTTTAGGTTTTGTTATCCCCAGATAACCCATGATAATTAACATCACTGGCACTTCTCCTTTACATTCTTGTTTGGTTTTTTTTTTTCCCCCCTCAGCTTTCCTGCAGGAGCTGGTGGAGAGGGATAACTGCAAGTTTGAGGAGTGGTGCAACGAAATGGCCGAGATGCGCAAGCAGAGCGTGGCCAGGGGGAAGATCAAACACGAGGAGGTGAAGGAGCTCTACCAAAGGTTACCCGCCGAAGCTGGTCTGTAAGATATTGTGGAGGCTTTCTCTAGTAGAGCTGTTAAGATTAGTGATGATTTGTGACTAACTCCTGTGCCCTCCCTGCAAGGCATCCCCCTCTGGGAGGGGAAAGCTTTGTGCATGCTTGGGTTTGTTTTCCCTGTCTTTTTTTCCTGCCTTAACCTAATTTTCTCTCTTTTTTCTGCTCGTTCTCGTGGCCTCTGGCATCGCTCATTGCCTCTTGCTCCTTCAGCCTCATGCTTTGTGACTCTTTTCTTCTGCCTGCTGAGCAGCTCGTTAGGAGCAGCGAGGCAGAAGAACTGCCTGCTCCCAAATTGCCAGCTCAGGGCAGGGTTGGGAGCTGGTGATCCTGGTTTATCAGCAGGTAACTGGGAGAATGCCTGACCTCCAGCAGAAAATTAGTGGATCCATCCCTGTCAGTGCCTTGAAGCACCATGGCTCAGCTTTGTAGTGACTGGGGTTAATCCTCTCCTCCTGCTCAAGGATTTTTACTCCCCACCTTGTTTTTCTCTCCCATTTCCCTCAAAACAAGTGTGAAGACACTTCTCTGTCCATCTAGCCTGGAGAATTTTCACTATGTGAACTCCAGGAAATTTGTAATAAATAACCTAAAAGTGGGTTTAATTGTATGGCCTGTTAGAGAATTTGATCCTTAACTTTGAACACTGGGTGCTCAGGAGATTGGAGTAGCCCAGTAGGAAACTCCTGCTCCTGTAAATCTTCTCCAGTGTAGGAATTCAGGTGCTTAACTCTGGAGCAGGAGGGTGTCACAGCTCATCCTGAGTCCCCACGAGCCTGAGCAGAGCTCAGATGTCACTGTGAGATCAGAGTTGTGCTGGAGGGATGAGCCCGCCCTGAGTCACTTGTAAAAAGCACAATTCCGCTGCAGTTTTCCCTCAGCAGGAACAGAACAGTTTGCTGTCACCATTTCTGATGTGACAGAGGGATAAATCCCAAAAAAGATGTCTTTTACAAGTGAAGGTGAAGCTCTTCCACCTCAGTTTTAACTCAGAGCAGTGCCCTGAGGCACACACTGCCTGGTGCTGGGCACAGCCTGGGCACAGCACTGCTGGCACAGCTGGAGGCTGTGTCTTTCCAGTGCCACTCCAGGGCCTGTCCCTCCAGAGCTGGGGGCTCTCTCTGCAGCTGTGCAGACACGTTTCCTGCCAGCTTTGTGGAGCCTGCCCCAGAAAAAAGATCCTTTCTGGGGGAGGCAGCTTTCATCCCAAACTAGCAAACCCGTTCTGACAGCGCTGGAATTCTCTGGAGGTCACGGCTGCGGAGGGCGTTGCATAAGATGGAAACGCCATGGATTGAGGCTGTGGAGGAAAGGAGGCTTCACAGAGCTCCAGTGCAAGAGTGTTTTCCTGCCTTCTGTGTTTTTTTGTCACTTGTCTGTTGCTCCTTCACCAGGGATTTGTGTTCAGTTGATAAATGTGACTCACGGGTGTGTTCCCCCATGGTTTCAGGGCTCCCTCCTCATGGCAGCACAGAATGGGTTTAAAATTCCTGCTTTCTCAGTCATCCCACAGAAAAGTTGTGGAACAATACAGGGGTGTCACCCAAAACCATTTCTGTGCTCATACAGGCACTGACCTGCTCCTGAACCTCAGCTTTGTGCAGGTGCTTCTCCTTCAGCAAACAAGGGTGAAGCTGCTGCTCTGCCTCAGCAAAAAAATCTAAGCAAATTTCCATTTGCACTGTAAATTTTTGAATATGTGAGTGTTTCTCGCCCAGAATTGTAAGAAAACCACTGGAATTTTGGGTGCTGGAAGGATAGGATGAGCACTGACCTCAATTCGTTGCTGTTGTTGCCTTTAATTTCCAAATTTACCCCGATGAACTTCCTCTTGTTGTAGAAAAAGCCTTTAATGTATGATCATAATTTAAATATTATATCAGTCCCTTGATGGATGGTGGGAAAAGCTTCCCCTTTCCTCGACTGCTCTCCAGTAATCCCCAAAAGGTTTGAAAGCACTCCCGTTCCTCCTTGGAGCTGTTCCATATTGATCGCTGAATCCGAAATGGCCTGAACAACTTTATCTCACACATCTCCTGTCTTCTAAGTCTATGACATGAGGATGGGATGGGAGAAGCTGAATCAGATGTTTGAAAACTTGTACCTCAGAGATTTAATCAACAGTGATTGCCTGTTAATTTTTAAGAGTAATTGTGAAGTCCCACCTGGTGTTGGAGCTGACGCATCCGGGCTTGTTCCTCTTTGTGGTTTCTCCCCTCCCAGGTTCCCCCTACGACTTCATCTCTCTGGAATGGCTGCAGAAATGGCTGGATGAGTCCACTCCTCCCAAACCTATCGACAACACGGCCTGCCTGTGCTCCCATGGCAAACTGCATCCTGATAAGATATCCCTGATGAAGAGGATATCAGAATACGTGGCCGACTTCTTCTACCGGCGCTACGGGGGAGGGCCCCGGCTCAACGGTAACGTCCCCTCCTGGGTGTGCTGGACCTGCTTTAGAGCCTCGTTCTGGACCTGCTTTAGAGCCTTGCTCTGCTCCCAGACCCATTTGGAGCCATCCTTTATCCTCATAACTTCATTTCAGTGCTTCAGTGCTATGCTGTTTCCGGGGATTCTTTAATATCACTTAATTCTGTTAACATTCCGCAGACCCATTTAGTGGGATTGCAGGGTCTGCTCAGTCCAGGAAGGAGCTGTGCCTGCAGGAATTGCTGGGAATTGCAGGCACTTGGCTTAGAAAATGCAACGCTTGGAAGGGTTGAAGGCAGTCCTATAAAATAAAACTTGCACAAGGAACCCCCCAAATTCTTGACAATCATTTCCTGCAGCTCCTGTGTGGGCAGAGTCTCAAGGAGCATTCAGGCCAAAAAAATCCCTTCCTGTCTGACACCTCATGCAAGGAAGCACAGACCTGTTGGCCTACGTGCTCCTGTTGGAACATCCACCACACAATCTGCTTTTTGGGGTCAGCCCAGCCCCTCCAGGCTCTGACTGGCCCTTCATCAAGCCCCAGGCTTCACTCCTTTTAGGAAGGAGCTCAATAACTCCCACTGAGACCAAATTAGCTCAGCTCCTACCAGGAGCTTGTAGGGAAGGAACTGCTGGTGACGCAGGCAGCCTTTGTGGGGAAAAACAGGGCAAGGTTTATTAGTCAAGTGGAAGATTTCCTGGAGGGTTGTGGGCTGAGTGTGGCTGGGAGGGAGGGAGGGATAAAAGGATGGATGGACACACTGTGCTTCCCTTCTCCTCTTGCTCCCAGATGAAAGTACAAATTTACATACCCAGCTGTAGGATTTCCACTCCTTTGGTCCTGTGTAGCTCTGCAGGAGGGTGTTTTTTCTGGGATGGACTGGTAAACTGCCATGATACAGGTGTTTTCCTGGCATATTCCTTTGCCTCCTGTGGGTGGAGTGACCTGGCTCCCTGGAACTGCAAGTTGTGGATACCAGGTGCTGTGGCAGCAGAGCTGTGAAGCAGCAGGACAGATCACACCTCATTTTTTCTTATTTAAGTTTTAATTGTGGCTGGAAACCTCAGGATCTCTTCATTTACACATGAAATCTCCCATCCACACACCTGTCTGAGGGTGTTCAAACCAGCAAGAAACTACCTGTGCAACAAACAGTGCTACAAATAAAGTAATAAATCGTGTTTCTTTTCCCTCCCACCCCAGTCAAAGCACTTTGCAAGGACTGTGTGGTGGAAAGGTGTCGAATCCTGCGGCTCAAAAACCAGCTGAACGAAGATTACAAAACTGTGACCAACCTGCTGAAGGTCACAGTCAAGGGGTATGTGAGTCCCAAATGCTGAGAGATGCCTTTTAGAAGTGCTTAAATAGCTTTTTCCTAAAGATTTTACTGTTTGAGCTGTGATTTTTGTGGTGCCAAAGCTGTGCTCTCCCTGCAGGAACAACGGGTTTTGGGTTGGAAAAGCATCTCTGAGGAGCTGGAGGCAGCTGGCCCTGGAGCAATTAAATGAACAGGATGAAGATGCAGAGCACAGTAATGGAAAAATGAATGGAAATGCACCAAACAAAGGTATTTCCCCCTAATTTCTGCTGTGGAGACCCACCAGCTCTGCCTGATCCCTCCTAACAAAAGCCACCTCGGGTGTTTCTGTAGCTGTTTTGTTTCCCTTGTATGAGAAGGGAGGAAAGTATAAAAACCTCCTTAAAGGAAGGAGTTAATTTGATTTATTTCTTTGCTGAGATGGAAAACTGCGGGATGATCTCCATAGCTGGAGAGGGAGACGAGGTGATAAGTGGTTTTACAAAGCTGTGTGAAATTACCACCCCAGCCACACAATCTTTTCATCCACTTTTCCCTGAACAAGAGAGCACAGGGGAGGAAGAAACACAAAAAATACCTTGGGGAAAGGATGATGCTGATGTTTATTGTGAAGGTTGAGGGATGAAACAGCACAGCTGATGCAGAAAACACAGCCTAGGAACAAAAATCATGAATTGGACTCGATTCTGTGCCCATATACTAAGAGAGATGAGAGTTTATTTACCTTCTGCTCTTTAAATCTTTCGAAATTATATTTTGTTGAGCTTTTTGGTACTGAGAGTAAGAAGCTGGTTGGAATGAAAGTGGAGGTGATGGCTCATGGCATTGATCTTGGGCTTGGAGGCTTGAAGGCATCCCAACCCCCTGATAAATATCTGTAAGATGGAGCACTCAGGGGCATTTCTCCTCATTTGACTTTGAGTCCCAACAGGTTGCAACTCCCAGTAGTCCATTTGAATTACTCCCAAGCCAAGCTGCTCATTAGAGGCTCTTTCTGACACCTCATTGTCTCTGTGATGCTCCATCCAAGGATCCCATCTGTGGAATTCTGCGTTTTAACTCTAATTTAGACATCGATGTGGGGCTTGTCAACCCCCTGCCAGGCTCCCCCTCGGTTTGTCAGGCAGCATCTGGTTTAGATCAGGAACTTGGCCAGGAATTCTGCTCCCTTTGCTCTTACCTAGGCTCGTGTTTAGGTTAAACTGGGAACTCCCTGGGAGTAGTGCACCCCCCGTGGTATTCCAGCCCTAACAAATGCATCCTTTGTAATCTCACAAAGGCCTGTCTTGTGCTCCAAGCACTTCAAAGCCCTCCTACGTGGCCTGGAGGCTGTAATCCCTCCTGCCCAGAGGCCAAGACATCAGAGAACAACAAATTTCCTTCCAAATTTTCCCTTGGGTTGAGGGTTTTGCCATAATTTGAAAGGCGACCGAGCTCTTTTCCCTGTAAGATTTTTCCTTGGGAGAGGAACTCTGTGCAATCCTCTTGTCCTGTTACTTTATTTTTTTTTCTTTAATCAGATGAATCAAATGAAGAGAAGAGGGAGGAGGAAGAGGAGTTAAATTTTAATGAAGACATCGTTTGCCCACATGGTGAGTCTCTCCGGGGGTTGCAGCTGAATGTCTCTGTTGTGTCCCACTGCTCCACACATTAACCTTTGCTCCAACTGCAGCCAGAGTGAGGAGCCACTGCAGAAATGTACTTCATTCCCATTTTCCTGGTGTTTTTTGGGCTCAGAAGTTTTATTTGCAGGCAGTTGGACGTTGCAGTGAGATTCTGTGAGGGCTCATCCCAGCTGAGCTTTTTCTCACAGCATCACAGGCAGCACCAAAGCTCTGAAAGCTCTAAGGGAGAAAGAGATGGTGTAAATCACTCCAGGTGGGAGCTGAGAGGATCCATTTAATCTCCTGGTTTACATTAGAACAGGAGCACTCACCCAACACCTGGGCTGGGACCTCCGGATATTGATTTCCTGACCTGCTGAGCTTTGGTGTCTGTTTACTCAAGGTTTTGACCCTGTGTCAGTTGTTTTCCAAGTGATGCCTCATTTGCTGCATCCTTGGCTACCCTGTTCTTTGGGTCTCACTTTTTTAAGCTCCTAAATTCTTGTTTTACTTAAGCTTCTCTTTGTCGACATCAATTTCCCTACCAGGGATGCTCCATCTTATGCCTGAAAAGAAATTAAAATGCCACAAATCAGCCACACACCTCCTGTCATCAGGGCTAATCAAGAACCAGGAGTAAGGCTGGAGAAACATTATTTTCAAGCAGAGTGTTTAAGCACTTTATCACGATTTTAGCTGTTACTCAGAGCCTTGAAAGCTGCATTTCCCGTTGCCTTGAGGCTGCTGCTGTTCAATAAAAGGGAACGTGGGGATGGAGCATTTATGTAGCCAGACACGATAAAAAACAGGCCAAGAGGCCTTTGGAAAATATTATGGTGTCAAATTGCTGGTTGATCTGTGACTTTGGGTCAGAGCAGAATAAATAATACTAAATAAGGGGTCTGCTGGCAGGGCAGGTTTTGTTGTCTTGAGCTAACCTTTGATTATTCATAGAAAACAGCCTTTCCACCTTGAAAAATTCCCTCTGGAGCAGAGCAGCAAATCCGCAGTGTGTTCTTACAGCCTTAATTTTGTGGTGGAGGAGGTTCCAGCCTTCATGGGAGGCTCTGGAAAAGCCAGGGCTGGATGTGTGAGGGCTGGCTGGATTCCAGGAATGCCACCCGGGCGTTCCCTTCTCAACTCCCTCTGCATCCTTGCTGCAATTCCTCACTCTCCAGTAGCTGCCTGATCCCAGAGAATAATTTTTTCCAGATACCAAGTTAAGCCTTCTTTGATGTCCATGCCCAAAACGTGTCCCTGGATGGTGGGTGTAGGAAACAGGGTCAGCAGCGGTTGGGATCATCTTCCAGATGGCAAAACACTTGTTCCTGCACACCCAGAGCTGATTTTTCCACCTCTTTCACTCACCATACTAATCTGTTGTCATTAATCATGTGGTGTCAAGGCACTTTATTTGCACAAGCTCCTCTTTTTCCCTATCCTTGGCTCTGGACAGGATCCTGGTCCGGCCTCCGGAGCCACTTGGCTGTGTTGGATGAGGCCCAAGTGGCCAAGTGCTGCATCCAGGCCCAACCTTTGTTTATTAGAGGAAAAGCAAGAGGGGAGTGTTGCTATTTTTTCTTCTCCAGGGCTGGCCAAATTCCAGGCTGGGCTGGAGTGAGTCCCTGAGCCCGAGGAGCTGCTTGTCATGTTAAAGAGCTGCCAGAGGGTGGGGAGGAAGGAGTTTCTCTCCCTCTCCTCTCTCTGCAGCTCTCCAGGCTATAGAAAAGCAGATAATAAGATATTGTGCCCTTTGGACACAGCAGTTGCTGTTTTCCTTCCTTCTTGCTGGTGCAATCCCCACCGAGGCAGGAATATTCCCAAATCCGGTTTGCATCCCGAGCTGTCCCTCATGTTTCTCCCTGTTCCTGTACATAACAGTGACTTCCAGCTGCTGTCTCGGAGGGAGATGTGCTTGTGTTTTCCCCTTGGATACCATCACCCCTGCAAGGGACAGCTGGCTGGATCCTGGAGCCTTCTCCAGTTTTCCCAAGCCTTGTTTATCCGGAGAGTGCATGTGGTTACATGTGCACGTGGTATCCAAGTGCCTGAGTAAGTCTCCTGCTTCCATCCCTGGAATGACAAGCACAAATGGCTCCTGATAAACCCTTCCTGGGGTTTTTGAGCTGCTGGAGCATTGGGATAAATACTCCTGATACCAGGATGAGTAATCCTGATGGATAATTAAGTCATCTGGGGAGCAGCTGGTAAATCTTGGTTGGTGTCACCCCAGTGATTCCTCAGAGCACGTTTAGGATGCAAAATCTGCCCTTTCCACATTTTGAGGTGCTTAGATAGGACACATGAAGCTGTCTGAGGTCCCAGAATGGGAATTTTGGGGTTTTTCAAGGATGTGGAAAGCACCAGGCCCCTGTTTCATGGGATGCAGGGTTAGCCTGGGAGGCACCATGAGGATGTAGCTATGGATAGCCAGGAACCAGGAGCCCTGTGCCCTCTTTGGCTGTTCCAAACATCCCTGCTTGTGTTTGATCAGCTTGGAAATCCAAAGGAGATTTTTATGGATTATTATTATTTTTCCCTGTCCAAAGTTGAGGAAGGAGTTGAAGGTGACTTTGTTGGCTGGGCTGGTTTTTGCTGACGTGGTTTTGGCTGCTCAACGTGTGGATCTTCCCCACATTTATTCCCTGTAATCTCTTCAATCAAGGGCTGCAAAACATCCCTGAGCATGTTGTGATCAAAGCCTTTCCCTTGATTCTCTCCCTGCAGGTGACCTGTGCATCTCTGAGAACGAGCGGAGGGTGGTTTCCAAGGAAGCCTGGGAGAAACTCAAGCAATATTTTCCAAAAGCCCCCGAATTCCCAAATAACAAAGAGTGCTGTTCCCAGTGCAAGGTATTTGCCAAATACTTCCCTTTTGTTGACTGTAAATACTGGTTGTATTTGTGGTTTTCCTTTTTAAGGGTCGTGGGGGAGAATAATGTCACCTTTTAACACAGCTGGGAATGGGAGCTGGGATGTAATTTACTGTTTCCTGCAGATTTTGGAGCGTGAAGGGGAGGAAAATGAAGCTCTGCACAAGATGATGGCCAGTGAGCAGAAGACCTCTCTCCAGAACCTATTCCATGATAAATGCAGGCCTTGCCTGGGGAGTTGGCCTCAGGTAGGGAAGGAGGGGAACCAGGGAATGCAGCTGAACCTGGGGTTTATTGCCTTTTATCCCTCTCCAGCTCAGACAAGCTATGGCTGCCTCATCCCTAGAAATATTCCAGGCCAGGTTGGACTGGCCTTGGAGCAACCCTGGTCTAGGGGAAGGTGTCCCTGCCCATGGCAGGGGGGTGGAATGAGATCCTGAAGGTCTTTTCCAAGCCAAACCATTCCATAACCGTTGGCTCGGTCCGTGCCAGCAGAGCTCACACGTGTGCCATGTGAGGTGTGATTTCCCTGGATTAGCTGTGCTGGCACCAAGCCCTAAAGAGCTACAGGAATGACTCGTGTGCCAAGGGAGCTGTGGCTGGCCCAGAGTCAGTGAGATAACAGGGACAATATCCCTGCTCTGGTTGTGTCCGTCCCTGGAAGGACGGAAACGCCGCCGCCGTGCCGATGGAAGCGGCTTTTCCACCGCCCTCCACCAGCCTTCCCAGGCTGGAGGATGCCGGAACACACCTGAACTTTGCCTCACCGCCAGCTTTTACTGCTCCAGGTGAACTCCAGCATCCTCCTGCCTCCCAAGAGCTCAGGGGGAGCTTCCCAAAAGGCTGGAGCCCTCCAAAGAGCAGTGCTGGATGTGCAAGCCATCTCCTGGTGGCTTCTCTGGGACTTTTGGGGGATTGAGGTGGCCCAAAAAGAATGGCACAAGCTGCTGGCTCCAATCCTTGGCTCCTTGGAGTCTCATGGTGCTGACTGATCCTGCCAAGGGGTTTAGCAGGGCTCTGCCTCAGTCCCTCGCTGCTCCAGCTGGGAGTATTGAGGCAATGTGGATCCATGGCTTTGAACCAGAGTTCTCGAACGGATTTAAAAGGAGTTTCCCTTTTGTGCTGAGCTGAAGAGCTCCTCCAGATCCTGCCAGTGGTGGTAAGGCTTGTATCTGATTGGATTTGCCTTTGGAGCTGGAGCAGGTGATAGAAGAAAGAGGAGCCTCTCCACCAACAAGGCTGCATCCTCCTTTCCCTTTAAATCTGCCAAAGGAACCTGATAAAAGAGAGCTGAGCATCTTTCCCTCAAGGTTTTACAGTTTTCCTGATCCAAAACAGTTGATGTTTGGGGAGGAAAACAAGCAGAGGGGTTTGATCTGAAGATGAAGGGAGATGAAAAATTATATATTAAACTCTTCAGGTGTGCTGAGTTTTCCTGCAGAAAGATGGAGCAAATCCTGAAATCCATGTTAGGGAAAGTGGTGAGGATATACATGAGCATAGAAGTGATTTGGTCACCCATCTTTTGGGATCTAGATGGTTTCTTGTCCAGGAGCAAACAATTCAATGGGAAAATGGGACAAGAAACACAGATTATCCCAAACACACTGCCTTGGTTGCACAGCTGGGATTTTCTCTCCCTGCTGCTGCCAAAAGGAAAAACCTGTGGATTTTGATGTTGGAAGCAAATGAGGGAGGTTGGGGTGGTCTCACCCAACACCTGTTGGGGGTACAGGGATTCACCTCCTTCCGACCCCGAGTACCCAGTGAGAGAAAACAGCTCTTGGCTGCTCCAGGGAAATGCCTCTCTCCCACTGGGAATTAAAGGTAATTGGATTGAAAGCTCAACTAACTTTGTAATAAACATGAGATTAGTAAAGTCAGTGCTTAGTACTTGATCCCAAATTATTTTCCTTGGCTTTCCCAGCACACTTGGATGGAGTTGTCATGGTAAAGCAGCACTGAGGTCTCAGAGGGAGCGAGAGCTGCTGAAAAACCTATTGCTGGATTCATTAAACAGATCCCTTTTCCTCCTCTTTTCCCCCCAGGAGACGGATGAGCTGTATATTGTTTCACAGTTCTTTGTAGAAGAATGGAGGAAATTTGTCAGGTAACTTGGCTGGAGGCCTTTGGTGCCTTTTATCCCTTATTTTGGGGGCTGTAGATAATATTTTCCTTCCGAATCCTCGCGCGGCGGGTTCATGGAAACGAGGAAGCTGATTTTTGCAGGATTTGTATTGGTTGTAATTCACTGTGAGACACTGAATTTCCTTGTTTACCACGTGTTAACCAGATGGTCGGATTAGCTGGTAACCTGATTAGTTTTTTCATCTGTCTGGAGCCGTATCCCAAAGGTCACCTCCCAGTCCTGTTTCCCCAGGCTGGAGATGGAAATCTCCCCTGGACAGAGTCATTTTGCAACGCAGAGGAACGTGGATCTGATTTCCTCATCACTTGCAGTTAATATTCCTTGTTGGAATGCCTTCTGTAAATAATGCACCTGTGTTTTCTTCCTGGCTGCCTGCAGACCTGGGGGGGTTTTTGGTGGGATAACCTGATGCAGCTTCCCAAAGCTGTTCCCTCTTGCAGGAGACCGACGCGCTGCAGCCCCGTGTCCTCCATAGCCAACAGTGTCCTGCTCTGTCCCCACGGGGGGCTCATGTTCACCTTCGCTTCCATGACCAAAGAAGACTCCAAACAGTGAGTTTCCTCCCTTCACACATTTTCCTTCTGCCAGGAGAACGTTCCCAAAGGAACGTTCTTACTGAGCTGCAGCAAAACGAGGAGCAAAATCTTTTCCCTCCAGTTTAACACCTTGGCTTTCTCAGAGCCACCTCAGCCTTCCTGCAAGGCAAGACCTAAATTTTCCAAGGATGCTGGGTCAGGAAAGAAAAGCTTGCTTCAGCTTGGTTAGTTCCTGACAATAACCACCCTGGATTTGACCGGGGCGTAGGAACATCCTGCTTCCTTGCAATTTGCTTTCCATGAGCGTTCCCCCCCGGAGCACTGACGGCAGGGCTGCACTTCATGCTCCGTGGCGTTGCTTCTGCAGTGATGCAGCACTAAAAGTAGGAAATCTTCCACTCCTTCCCTCCTCCATCCCTCCCTCCGGCACGGCGGGAGCACAGCAGCGTCACTAATCACAGCCTGCCATTATCTGGGTGTGCAGGCCCTTCCAGTGCAGCTGATTTTGGGACGGATTTTGCAGTTCTTCTTTTGTTAACAGCCTAAAAAGCTGAAGAGGGAGGGTTTTTCTGGGAGCTCATGGCTTGGCTTTTCCATGTCATAAAGCACCTGCCTGTTCCTTTGCACAGTATAGCTCTGATATGGCCCAGTGAGTGGGAGAGGATCCAAAAACTCTTCGTGGTGGATCATGTCATCAAGATCACCCGGACACAGGGGCCCGAGGGCCCAAGCTACACTTCAGAGCCCCGTGAGTGACTCCTGCTCTCTGGGCTCTACTCCTGGGAATGGCTCTACTGGGGATAAAAAATTAAATCTAAGGGGATCAGTGGTATAAACATGGAGCTTTGCAGGTTTCCCCCATTCCAGCTCCAGGGTCCTTGGCACAGGAAGGACGTGGAACTGCTGGAGCAAGTCCAGAGGAGGCCATGGAAATGCTCCAAGGGCTGGAGCCCCTCTGCTCTGTAGTCAGGCTGGGAGAGCTGGGGGTGTTCACCTGGAGATGAGAAGGATCCAGGGAGATCTTAGAGCCCCTTTCAGAGCCTAAAGGGGCTCCAGGAGAGCTGGAGAGGGACTGGGGACAAGGGATGGCTTCCCACTGCCAGAGGGCAAGGTTAGATGGGATATTGAGAAGGAGTTGTTGGCTGAGAGGGTGGGGAGGTCCTGACACAGGGTGCCAGAGAAGTTGTGGCTGCCCCATCCCTGGAAGTGTGCAAGGCTTGGAGCAACCTGGGATAGTGGGAGGTGTCCCTGCCCATGGAAGGGGTGGGATAAGATGAGCTTTGAGGTCCCTCCCAACCCAAACTGTTCTGGAATTCAATGTCATCCACTCCGGTTTGGCAGTGAGAAGCACTGGGATGGGGTGTCTGAGAAGCTGGAGGAATGACATGTGTTTTTTCCCTTGGTGTGTCCCCAGACCTGTGCCCTGAGTGCCGGGAAGGGCTCCTGTGCCAGCAGCAGCGGGACCTGCGCGAGTACACCCAGGCCACCGTCTACATCCACAAAGTGGTGGATAATAAAAAGGTATGGACAGGCTCTCCCTCCAGCCCTGCTCAGCCTGGAATGCCCTGAGGAGCTGGGAGCTGCTGGTGGGGTCCCCGCTGGTCTGTGGTGGTGGTGAGGCCAGAAATGCCCCAGCTCTGGGGCTCTGGCAGCTTCAGCAGAACCAGCAAACGGGAACACTCTGGCTCTGAAAGTTCAGTCTCCTTTTGCCAAACCAAATCCTTTGCGTTTTCAGGGATGCTCCCAGCTGTTTTTCTTGTCTCAGCCATGTTCCCAGACTCTTACCTGCTCTCCTCCCCCTCCAATATTTGTCATTTCCTTTCTTCTTGCTCAAAGGACGTTTATTCCTGGATAGAAATAAGCTCTTTCCCTTGGTGCTGGTGAGACACTGAACTCTGAGATGGTTTTCAGGATCCCCTGAAGCTGTGAATTATGTTTTTACTGATTTTAGGTGCCAGGATCAGCTGCAGAATTGGTTTTCCAGATGTACCCATATCTGGTTCTGGTGGAACTTGGGTCTCTTAAGGAGTGAGCCAAGGCTGGTGGGCACTCAGAGGAAGACATTCCCTGCACTTTTGTAGAGTGGTGGTGGGTTTTTTTTGGCCTTTCATGGGTTTCCACCTCCCTGCTGTTCCAAAGGAGGCGCTGGAGCCCAGAGAACCACAGAGAGCCGGAGGCTGGATGGGTTCCTGCTGCCTTGGTTGTGAGACGTGGAGCAGCAGCACGTCTGGAGCCGTCAGCCTGAATCCCAAGGCTGGATCTGCCTTGGCTCCAGTGCAGGAGAGGGTTGGGGGTTGTGTTTTCTGGCACTGGACAGGACCCTGCTCACACGTGGGGCTGGCAAAAAAACAGGGAGCTATTCTTTGTGGAGCAGCTGGAGCTGGAGAGAGGGGGCAAGAGAGTGCCCACGAGATCCTTCATAGCAGGGCAGCGATGGGAAGCAGCAGGAATGCCAGCCAGGATCATGGATGGCAGCACTGGGAGCCACTGTGTCTTTCCAGCTGGGCTTTGCAAAATCAGGGAGCGTTTCCCAGCCCCTTACTCCTCCTCCTCCCTCTGGTACCTCCTTGGTGCTGGATAAAGTCATTGTAGGGTGGCACTGCTGGAATTCAGAGGGCTCTGGGGAATGCTGGGGAGCTGGACTTGCATTGTTATGGTAAATATATTGATGTGCTCTTGCACATCCTGGGCTCTAGCCCCAACATATCCAGTCCCAACAGGTGGGAATTGACATCCAGGGAAATCCATGTCTCCTGGAGTGACTTCCACAGTCCTGACCATCCTTTTTGTTTATATATTTGTGTGAATTATTTAGATTTCGTTTATTTGCACCCTCCAGCCCCATAATTAATGATGCCAAGTGCCTCTGCCAGGCTGCTGCAGGGATGGATAAGTGACTTAATTTATGGATAATACTGCGTTCTCTATGTTGAGTCTTTTGTAATACACTTGGATCAACCAGCTAATGGGAAAGGAATCAGTCCAGGCCCTGGGAGACTTTCCCTTTGCCTGGAGAGAAAAGCAGGAAGCACCTGCCACTCCATAGAGGGAGGTTCCTGAGCCAGATCCCACTGAGGTCCCACACAGCTGGGGAGGGTGGAGGAGCCTTTGCAGAGCTCAGGGAGCAGCTCCCGGGGTTATTCCCGGGCCCTGTGGATGGAGGTGGCCCCCACAGGTCCCCAGGAGCTGATGCCATGGTGTCACAGTCCTGCTGGGGGCTGTTAGTCACCGAGAATGGTTTTTATGACTCCAGGTGATGAAGGACGCGGCTCCGGAGCTGAACGTGAGCAGCTCGGAAGCTGAAGAGGAAAGGGAGGAAAACAAGCCAGAGGGGGAGCAAGACCCCGATTTTAACCAGGTAGAGATGAAAAATCCCATCAGGTTTCTTAATTTTTTTCATCATCCTCTTAAGTCAGCATTGATGGGATCAACGCTGTCCTGCTCTTTGTCCCACTGGTGGGGGAAATGTGTCTTAAATTGTCCTTATAATGGTCAAACCACACCAGTGCTGGTTTTTGGAGGGATTAAACATGGACAGAGACTCATCTGCATGTGGAAATCTGCCCCACACTGGTATTAGAACCAGGAACTGAGGTTGGAAGGCAAATCCTTTGGTCTTCTCCACACTTGCACACTTCAGTTGCTTTCCAAGGGGTTTTCCATTGCTTCCCGTCTTCCCTCGCATGACCAAAACGCCCTCTGGGATATGGGGAAGTTGTGGTTATTCCCAAATAACTTCATCTCCTCGTGTTTTGCCTCCTCTCCAGGCCAACGGTGGCACGAAGCGCCAGAAGCTCTCCCAGCAGAGCTACATCACCTACCAAAAACAAGGGATCAGGAGGAGCACACGGCACAGGAAGGTGCGGGGGGAGAAGGCTCTGCTGGTGTCAGCAAACCAGACCCTGAAAGAGCTGAAAATACAGGTGAGGGGGGAGTTCCTGCTGGGAATGAGCAGGAAAACGTAAAACTGGGGGGATGGAGGGCAAAGGTCTGAAATCCCATGTGCGGTTGGGAAGTTGGTGTGGGAATTGGGATGGGTTGGGGGAATTGGGGTGAGTTGTGTTGATGCTGGAATTGAAGTGGGAATGGGAGTGTGGGAGTTGTGTTGGGGTGGGAATTGGGTGGGTTGTGTTGGGGTGGGAATTACAGTGGGAATTGGGGCGGGTTGGGATTGTGTCAGGTTGGGAGTTGAGGTGAGTTGAAGTGGGGCAAAAATTGGAGTGTGTTGTGTTGGAATGGAAGTTATGTTGCGATGGAAATTGGGATGGGAACTGAGATAGGTTGTGTCGTGGTGGGAATTGGATTGGGTTGGGGTGGGAATTGGGCTGGGTCATGTTGGAATTGGGGTGGGCTGTGCTGGCTGGGGGTTCCTGGGAGCTCTGGGTGTGCCATTCCCTGCCCCGAGGTGACGTGTCCCCACGGCACAGATCATGCACGCCTTCTCCGTCGCTCCCTTCGACCAGAACCTGTCCATCGACGGGAAGATCCTGAGCGACGACACGGCCACGCTGGGCAGCCTGGGAGTCATCCCAGAGTCTGTCATCCTGCTCAAGGTAACGCTGGGGGTCTCCAGTCCCATGGGATTCAACCCAAAATGGAGCTGGGTTTGGTGCAGTCAAAGAGAAACGTGTTGTGGGGCGTGTGGAAATTCAGTAAGGTATTCGAGAAGCTCCTTCTTGGAGGAGGAAAATCCTCATTTTTTTGGTTTGGAGGAGGAAGACCTTCAATTTTTTGTTTTGGAAGTGGAAAATACCTACTTTTATTCTTTTGGAGGAGGAAACTCCTTATTTTTTTGTTTTGTTGGAGGAAAGTCTTTAGTGTTTTTTACACTTAGGAGGAAGAAACTCCTTATATTTTTGCTTTAGAGGAGGAAAATCCTTATTGTTTTTGTTTTGGAGGAGGAAGCTCTTTTTTTTTTTCCTATTTCCAAGAGCCTTTATTGGCTGATTTTGCTGCTGAGCTGGGTGGGTGCCAGCCCAAAATATGGGATTTTTCCCTACTAAAATAGGGAGTGAGTCCTCCCCTGATGTTCCCAGTGTTTGGGCAGGAGCCCCATTCCCTGCTCCCTCCCAAGCAGGACCATGAGCTCGTTCATTCCAGTGTTCCCATACTTTTCCAGGCTGATGAGCCCATTGCAGATTACGCAGCGATGGACGACGTTATGCAAGGTCAGAGGGGAAGGGGAAGCTTTGGGGTTTGGGTGGCCAAGAATTTGGCTTGGAAAGGTGGAAAATGGGGATTATGATGCTTCCTTGTCTTCTATGGGATATGCATCACTTGGAATGACTTCTAACTCCTTCCTTTCCCTTCCCATCCCAGTTTGTATGCCTGAAGAAGGATTTAAAGGTGAGTTTGGGTGTTTCTCCTCCCCTTTATATCCAAATTCCACCCCCATCCCACCTCCCTCCTCATCCCTTGGTGCTGGTTTATCTCCCCAGGGACTGGTTTACTTGGCCACTGATGGTTTTCCAAGAGGAGCGACCTGAAGGGAAGAGAATTTGGGACACGGTAGGGCATTAAAAGCATCAAAAATTTAAAAAAAAAAAAGGTGGATACGGGACTTTGTGACTCTTCCAGAAGGCAGAAAAACCCATCGTGAGACGTCTGCTCCCCAAAAACAAACAAAACAAATGCCTTATGTCAAAGCAGATTGCACTGAAGGACATCCTGCTTCAGGAGAACGGTCCCGGTTTTACTTCATAAAGAACAGGAAGGTTGGGAAGTTGAGCAGCAGTTGGTGTGTTTGGGGCCAGGAGGTGTCCCAAGTGTGTCCCCCCCAGGCCACAGAGGGGTTGTGATTCCAATAGATCCAAACCATCCTGCTCCATCCTCAGTAACCCTTTAGGATAATCCTGTCTGATCCTCTCTGCCAGCCCAGTGTGGAAGGGCAGGAATTGGGACTTGGTGAGGAATGTCTGGCGTTTGCAGGCAACGAAACTTCATTGATTTCACCCCAAATGGAAGGTGGGATGTGCCTCCCAAACCTTCCCAAGGGCTGGGAGCCACCCCCTCTCCACATCCCTGTGCCACTTCCAGCCCTTGGATGACCCAAGAACCACCAGGGCTCCTTGAACTGGAGGGTTTTTTTAGAAATCTGGGGCGTTTTATGACTCTGGAGAACATTTTTCTCCAGGAGAGCTTGAGGCTGGTGAAGGGGAGTAGGTGGGAGTTGTGTTTCCCCTGGGAAGAGGGCTTTTCCCCCTTTTATCCTCATTTTTCAGCAATGCACTAACTATTGTTATTTTTTACATCTCCCAACAAGGATTTCTCTCCGTTAATATTGAGCAGGAAATACCCCATTTCCAGACTGATCGACACCAGGCACTGCCAAGGGATCTCTCTCATAAAATTCCGGATTTACTCTTCCTTTCCAGCCTTTTTACTTGTTCCCATGGAAAAATACGACACAAGAGATCAATCAGTTTTATTCTTTCAAGGTTTCAAGTAATTCGGGGTGCAAGAAGAGGGTGAGGGGCACAAATCCCATCCCCAAAACTCCACAAGTTTTGATTTCCAAGGTTTTATCCGAAGAATTCCAGTTGCTCTTTGCCAAACCTCCCTGTTCCCACTAGGACTGGGGGGGTGAAGCAGCATTTGGGGGGGCTCTGAAGCTCCTAAAAAGTGGTTTTTTGGGGCAGTTTGGACCTGTGGATTCTTTCCCAAGGTACAGGAATGAGGAATTCCATGCACTGAAGCCACAGGAGGTTTTTCTTCCCAGCCTGAAGCACTCGCTTGTGTACATATTCCTTGGAAATTCCATCTTTTCAAGTTGCTGTTCATGTTTTTTTTTAATGTTATATATATAAAAAAAAAAAAAAGAAAACTCTTTTCCTTGAGCTTATCCTGTTGTGGGAAGGAATCCTGTGGGGCCGTGGGGGTGTCCCGGGGCCGCGGCGGTTCCGGCAGCACCGGATCTCCCGGAGGCCGCAGGTACAAGGTGTGATCCAAGGGCCCCGTTCCTGTTTTGTCTGTTATTTGCAAATATTATCGGATTAAAGTTGTCATTGGAGCCGTGGCAGCCTCGTTACAGAGTGGACACGTGGGCTGGGGGGGGGGCTGGAGTAATGAGGAGGGTGGTTATCCCACAAATCCTGCTCCCACCTGGCCCAGAAAAGGGATGGGATGGGAGCCAGTGGGATCCTGCTGGAGTGGGAGTCCCACCCAATTGGCACAGGGAATGGGTTTTGTGGAGCTGGGGTTGGTGGCCCTGGCCCTGTCACATCCCTGGGGCCATCCCTACCAACCCCCCCTGCCCTTCCTCCCTGGACTTGGTGCCAGCCCAGCTTTGGGGGTCCCCGAGGCAGGACAGGACCCCCCTGGGGGGAGACAGGGGAGGAGGAGAGGGAGATTGGGGTGATCCCTGAGTGCCAGGGATGTGAGGGGGTGGCCTGGGTACCAGGGTGGGATGGAGGGGGCCTGGGCACCAGGTATGGGA
>VXBA01002674.1:127903-144617 GCA_013399895.1 Serilophus lunatus
GGGCTCGAAGCACGTGGGGCTTATTGTTTATAAGGCGAAGGAGCGGTTTGGGGGGAAAAGCAGGCGATTTAAGGTAACGCTGAGATTTTTAGAAGTTGTAACAAGAGTGGAAATCGGGTGGGTGGGGGGGTTAAAGTGTGGGTGCCCCCCATCCTGTCGGCGCTGGGGAAATGTGTTTTTATGCGGATTGAAGCAAACAACAGAGCCGGGGAGGGGGGAGGATGGTGTGCTCAAAAAACACCCCTTTCTGTCTTAGTGGCTCTCCTGCTTCAGGAGAGGGGGAGACGGGAACACCCATGGGTGCTGCTATGCCTGGGTGCTAAAAGTACATCCCGGACCAATTTTCCACCAAATTAAGGATGCTGGGGGTAGGTCTCGGTGGCCCCTGGGGGTGTTCTGGGGGGATTCAGGCGCAGTGTGGATTCTCCCTTGGCCGATTCAGGGCTGAGCCACCACATCCCTTGCGAAAAGGGAAAGAAAAAAAAAAAAAGGTGTTTTCTTGTCTTTTCCCTTTTTCCTGCTGCTTTCAGGTTGGGATATTCGGGGAGGGGGATCGCAGAAAAAAAAAGAAAAAAAAAATCCTGTTTCCTCAGGAAATGGAGTGAAAGCTGGGATTCCAGGAATTTGGTGTTGCTGAGCCACGGGGGCTTCATGGAGCCCCCCAGTGCGAGCAGGGATTTGTCCCCGGAGCTGCCAATTTCAGCCGTGTGCGAAGTGCAAGAATAAGTGGAAAAAAGTGAAAGGGGACGGAAAAAAATAATATCTAAATGCAGATTTCCCCCGTGATAAAATCTTGCAGTTGAGGCTTTTTCGCTGCGCGGTTCCCAGGCTCCAGGCGGGTGCCCAGGGGAGATTTTGGGGCTGGAAACAGATTTTGGTACAACCAAGGAGGGAGAGTGCCTTTTTCATTTAACCCTTTTCTTTCCCCAGGTGGGTTTTGTGCTTAATTAAGCTGGGGCTGGGATTGGGGATCCGGGGAGAGGATGGGATTTGTTATTAACTGTGGGAGGAGAGATTTGGGAATGTTGCTGTTGGAAATAAGACTGAGAACTGGGGCTTTTGTTGCATGTTCCTTCTGCGTGAGGGAACTGAGGCACGGCTGTACCGGGATTGGATCATCTCATCCCTTTGGGATTGATGGCAGTGGGATGGGGACATCCAGAGGGGTGCAACACTCCCCTGTGCTGATGGGGGATGAAGGGATGTGACCAGCACTGCTTGGCCCATCAGTGGTGGGGTCAGGGCGGGTTTTGGGGTGCTCAGCCCCTCGGTGGCGGATGGGGAGTTGTTTTCTCCATCGAGAGACAGTTCATCTGGATGGTGGGGCTGTGCCAGGGGGAAGGAAACGGCGGCGGCACGATAAGGGCCGGCTGCCAACCCATGAGGTTTTCCTTGTTTTTCTGCCGGGGGATGAGATAAGAGCCGGGCACTGGCACAAGATAATGCCCAGGGGACACGGCGCCGGGAGGGAGCCTGTCTACAGCTGAAATCCTGGGAGTGTCACCTTTGGGCGCTCGCTGGGATCTCGCCGGGTGTTTCAGGGTGCGCAGGGTTCACAGACGGGGCGTGGAGCAGGAGTGAGACGGTAGTTTCAGGGTGAAAAGCCATTTTCTCTTGCTCCCAGCCGTTCCCAGGTCCGCGGCACACCGGGCTTCCCTGGCACCGGTGGTCCCTGTCCCTGTTGCAGGGCGGGGAGGTGGATCCGGCTTTATTCCAGGCTGAAGGGGAGGTTGCACAACCCAGCCCCGGGGGAAAGCGAGGCGGGTTCGGGCTTTGCTCAGCTTTTGGCTCCAGCTCTCCTTGCTTTCCATAACCTTCCTCTGGCGTTTGTGTAGTGCCTTACTACCCCGGAGCCATTCGGGATATAGCTCCTCGGAGGAGGAGGTGACTTTAGAGGGTGCGTAAACCTTCTTCATCCTCCATCCTCCTCGCCCTCGACCCCGACCCTCTGATCATCCCTGTTTGCTGATCTCCCCGTGCAGATGTCGACCTACAAGCGGGCGACGCTGGACGACGAAGACCCCCTGGATTCCCTTGGTGATGGCGATGGATACCCCAACGGCTTTCAGGTAGGGCTTCGTGTGTCTCTTAGGAGTTAGAAGGGGGATTTTGGCAAGCAGCAGAGGGGGTGCAGAAGGGTTTTCTACCTGAGATCTGTTTCCATGGGGTAAAGTCCGGTGTGGGCAGAGCTGTGCTGGCTCCTGCTGCCGCTGCCCTTTGCTCCTGGCACAGGGAGTCAGCAGGGCTGTGTCCTGGCTCTGCTGTTTTCACTGTTTCAATACCACTCCCAGTTTTTTTGCCGGCCAAACCCTTTCCCAGCGTGGCCGAAATGAGCAATTATCGTGGCGCTGGGGGTTTTGTTCCTGCACAAAAGGGGATTAGGTTAATTCCCCCCCAAGCAGCAGGAAAGCAGCTTAAAGAGGGCCGAGGGTGGTGAGAAAACACCACCCCACCCCCCCTCGGCTGCCGATGTGGAAAGGTTCGGGTCCGAGCGATGCTCTCGGTGCTGGCCCCACTCCCAGCCCCACCAGTCTCTAGAACGGTGGTTTGTGCCCCAAATGTGTTTTTACTTTTCCCGGCGGGGCCGTCTCCGCTCGCCGTCGCATCGGGATGTTTCCTGGGGATGTTTTTCGGCTGAGTGGGAGTATCCTGTTAAGGCACTTCCCGACGCAGCCCCCACCCTGTCCCAGTGCCGGCAGCAGGGACAGGGACACCCAGGGGCTTACACCGTGCTCGAGGAGGGGTTTGGGGTGGCACAGGGCAGCAGGTGAACCCGCCGAAACGCTCATCCCGCTCCTTTTCCTGCCATTGTGCCGCCCTTCCTGCCCAGTTTCTGGAAGGCAGCTGCTGCCTTTCCCAGCCCGATCCCTTGCCGGGGGCTAAATCAGTGCCGCGGGCTGTAGGAAGCAGAATGGGGGGTGCCTCGGTGAGTTTTTCCGCCAGCGGGGAGACGACGCTGCTGTTCCCGCAGGTGAATTTCCGCGGCTCCCGGAGCAGCCGGGGGTGCTGGGCCGGGCGGACACGCGCCGAGAAGCAGCTGGTGGTGCTGGTGGGGGTGCTGGCACTGGTGCTGACGGCCTGTCTGCTAGGACTCATCTTCCAGTACCGAGCCAGTAAGTCCTCGTGCTGCGCAGGGATCCCGCTCCCTGGAGCGGGGTGGGTTGCTGTAGGGTTCCCAAGGGGGGATGTTTGGTGTAGGAAGGAACGGCCACCTGCATCCCTCATCTCAGGGCAGGGTTCTTGGATACCAGGCAGGTTGTTCAGGTGTGGGGCGGGATGCTTGGGCACAAGACAGGATGGTCACCTGCATTCCTTGCTGTAGGGGGGATGCTGGTCTGCATCCTTTATCCTGGAGCTTGATGCTTGAGCACAGGATGGGATGTTTGCCTACATCCTTCACCCCAGGGTGGATGCTTGGGCACTGGGCAGGATCCTTGGGTGTAGGATGAGATGCTTGCCCACATCATTTGCCTTGGGATGGAATTATCAGGTAGGATGCTTGGGCATGGGATGAGATGCTGTTCCATATTGCTTGCCCTGGAGCAGGACATTGAGGCACAAGATGGGATGCTCAGGCACCAGGTGGGTGCCCTCATCCTTCAAAGCAGGGCAGGATGCTCCGGGGGGCAGCTCTTGGTGCTGTGGTGGAGGAGCTGACCCCATTCCCCGCCTCCCTCAGGGCTGCCTGCCGTGTGCCTGTCAGAGCCCTGCATCTCTGTCACCAGCTCCATCCTCAGCTCCTTGGACCGGACAGTCAATCCCTGTGAGGACTTTTTCAGCTATGCCTGCGGGGGCTGGATCAAGGCCAACCCCCTCCCCGACGGCCACTCGCGCTGGGGCACCTTCAACAACCTCTGGGAGCACAACCAGGCCATCATGAAGCACCTGCTGGGTGAGTACGGGACTGGTGGGACCCTGTGGGGCCCAGGAGCTCCAGTGGGTCCAGGAGGGGTCCATGTCCATGGGGATTAAGGTTGGAATGGGACTGCAGCGTCAAACCAATCCGTGACACACGTGCTGCAAGGACATTGGGAAACAGATCCTGGCTATGTTTGCTCTCCTGGATGCTCCTGGGATTTTTGACTGTAGTGTTGCTGCTCTTCGATGCCAAGTAGGGAAAAGGGTCCTGGACCTCACGGCAGCATTCCCAGGAGCTCTGAAATTCAGGATTTGCCCTCTAGACTCTGTCCAGAGGCCGCAATATCCCCCCAAGGATATGTTTTTTTCCTGCTACTATGGTTTCCAGCCTTTGTGAGCAGCCTTTTTGGGCAGCTGGCTGCTCATATGGCCAGTTTTTGGGGGGCCAGAACTCCCTCAGCAGAGGGAGGATCCCAGGCTCAGCCTCTGCGTGCGAACACTGAAGCGGAGCCGCTTATCCGAGCAACCGGCAGGGACGGTTTGTTCAAGCTTCGAGCAAACAACTGGCTCCTTATCAGCACTTTCCACTGCGCCAGGGCTGATTATCTGGAAAGAGAAGGTTTGGGAAGTGTTGTCTTTTGGGAGAGAGGGGGTGGTGGTGGAATGGCTTCATCTCAGGCTCTCCCCGCAGAAATCTGGCGCTGGTTTTACCAGGAGAAGGGGCTGGGCCTCCAGCCAAGTGGTCGTGTTTGGCATTTCCTTGAATTCCTTGGAGCTGAGGGACCTTTAGTTAATAAAACCACACAGCTGGGAAGCCAAAGGTGCAAGCTGTGTCATCAGGAAAATAAATAAAAAACCCCAAAAAACTCTCTGGGGAAGCAGAATTTTAGCGAGAAGGGGAGATAAAAGGTTGGGTTTGGAGGCAAGGGAGAAAAATGGGTTTATTGTTCTTTATTGCAGGAATAAATAATAAAGGGCTGGAGGGCACCAGCACAAAGGCAAGGGCAGCACAGGGGGCTGGATGACGCTGGGAATATCAGAGCTGCTGGAAAAACGCTTTTTGTTTTTTCTTTCTTTATCTTTCGTTCCCAAAGAGCTGGAGCAGTCACTGAGGGTGGGAAAGTAAAGGGGGCAGGAGGCCAGGAAGGGCTGGAGTCGTGGGATGCTCTTGGAGGCGAAGAGGGGACTATTGGGCCAATCTCTGGTGCCGTTTTGGAGCCTGGCTTTGCTCTAAACAGGGCTGAATATTTCCATGGTGGAAAGGGGGTTGCTCCAGTGCTTCAGCAGCCCCCACAGGGACTGGATGCCCACCCCTGGGAGCCCCCTGTGATCCCCCTTGGGTACCTCCCACAGAAAACACCACGGCCAACGTGTCGAGCGAGGCAGAGCGCAAGGCACAGCGCTACTACCAGGCCTGCATGAACGAGAGCAAGATCGAGGAGCTGCGTGCCACCCCCCTCATGGAGCTCATCCAGAAGGTCAGTCCCAGCCCTTGTGGAAAAGCCATCTTCCCCCTGCAGAATGAGGGAAAAATACTGTTTAGGGGCAACCTCCAGACTCCATTCCCAAAGCTTCCTAGGGAAGAAGAGCATTCCCCAGGGCATACAGACCAAGAGCAGCAGGGATTTATAACCCTATAATTTATATGACTTAATCCTATAAGGGGTCTCTTTAGACCCCCCCCTTGCAAGATGTTTCCCCCTGTGATGGGTAGTGGGGGGCTATCAAAGCAATTGCATGTGGTTGGTCCTTACTCAAAAGCTGGTTGGTGTCTGTCCCCAGCTGGGTGGCTGGAACATCACAGGTAACTGGACTGGTGACAACTTCAATGAGACGCTGCGGGAGGTGACGGCGCATTACCGCACCTCGCCCTTCTTCTCCGTCTACGTCAGCGCCGACTCCAAGAACTCCAACAGCAATGTCATCCAGGTGGATCAGTCCGGGCTGGGCCTGCCCTCGCGGGACTACTACCTGAACAAGACAGGGAATGAGAAGGTGAGGGTGTCAGGAGAGACGTGGGTTGGCCAGGGAGGTGCCGTGGGTGGGTGGCACTTGCCATGCTGATCCCACCTGTCCCATGCAGGTGCTCGCCGGGTACCTGGACTACATGGTGCAGCTGGGGATGTTCCTGGGAGGCACCGATGAGGCGTCGACGCGGCAGCAGATGCAGCAGATCTTGGACTTCGAGACGGCGTTGGCCAACATCACCATCTCGCAGGAGAAGCACCGGGATGAGGAGGTCATCTACCATAAAATGACAGCTGGAGACCTAAAGGTAGGGATGGAGCTGGAGAGCTTCCTTCCCCTGGGGTTTGGGAAGCGGGGCGGGTGGGTGGAGGTGACGCAGCTCCTCTGGGGAGCCTGACGCCAGCCAACGCCGCCTGGGAAGCTCTTGTGCAACAGCCTGGCCCCTGTCCTCCTTGGGGAAGTCCCACCCTGACCCGTTGGTCCCGGCCTCCGGACCACCCCCAGGGCCGGCGACCGTCCTGCTTGCGGCACTTAGGCTCTCCTGGCACTGCTGCCCCTGGACGTCAGTCCAGTCACCTCCCCGTGTCCCCAAAGGGGTTGTGTCAACGTTTCTGACACCCGCCCCACTTTCTTTTCCTTTGTGGGAGGAAATTGTTTACTCCCCTCTGACCTTTCAAGGATGCTGCTGGTGTGGGAACTGGCCTCTGCAAAATCAGCTGAATCCATCAAACAGGGACTGATGGAGCTGATTCCAGCTTGGGAAGCAGCTGCCACCTGCCTCCAGTGGCTTCTTGGGTTCATAGCAATGCTGTGGCTTTTGCAGGAGCTGGCACCAGCTGTGGACTGGATGCCCTTCCTCTCCACGGTCTTCTACCCTGTGGAGCTCAACGAGTCGGAGCCCGTCGTGGTCTATGCCAAGGAGTACCTGGAGCAGGTCTCTGACCTCATCCTAGCCACGGATAAGTGGTGAGAGCCCCCAGCCTGCAGGGAGGGTGCCCAGGGTGGGCAGGAATGTCCTGCTGTACACTCAACTACTCTCACTACAGTCTCCTCAACAACTACATGATCTGGAACCTGGTGCGGAAAACCAGCCCCTTCCTTGACCAGCGCTTCCAGGACGCCGAGGAGAAATTCATGGAAGTGATGTATGGGACAAAGAAGGTGAGGGTGGAGCCCTTGATGCCTCTGAGTAACTGTTAAAAAGATGATGACTTTTTCTGTCAAGTCTCTGTCACGTGGCATCCAAACAATAGAGATGTGGGGCAGGTTTGGGGATGTTGGGATGGATGGGGACTTCTGGCAGGGAGCTGTGACCCCTGATGATCCCCTTTTGTCCCATGCAGACCTGCCTCCCACGCTGGAAGTTTTGCATCAGTGACACCGACAACAACCTGGGCTTTGCCCTGGGGGCCATGTTTGTCAAGGCCACCTTTGCCGAGGACAGCAAGCAGGTGGTATGTCCCCAAGCCAGCAGCACGCGAGTGCTGGTGCCGGGAAAGCCACCGTGGCGGTGGAACTGTCAGGGCAGCCAATGGGTTTTTTGTCCTCCTTATTCTGTTTACTATATGGCTCCACGTGCTGGGTTTGTCACTGGCCCACATGCTGGCTTGGCTGCCCAGCCTCTTCCTCCCCACTGGTGTGAAGGGCCTTGACCTCTCCGGAGTGGGAAGCTGGCTCTCCAGACCAACTCTGTGCCGCCTTATTTTGTCTAGGCGGAGGAAATGATCGCAGAGATTAAAACAGCCTTCGAGGAAAGCCTGGAGACCCTGCAGTGGATGGACGAAGAGACGAGGAAATCGGCCAAAGAGAAAGTGAGCTGCTGGGGGCAGCACTGGGCAGATGGTGAGGGTGGAGGGTGGTGGAGCCAAGCGAGCCTCTCTTTCTGATCCTGCCACCAAAAGCACTCTGGTCCTTATAACCCCCCCAGGCAGATGCCATCTACAACATGATCGGCTACCCCAAGTTCATCATGGACCCCAAGGAGCTGGATAAAGTCTTTAATGACGTGAGTTGGCCAAATGTGTCCCCTGGGTTTTCTGTCAGATGTACAGGATGTGCCCATCACCATGGCCTCAGGGCAGCCTTGAACCCCAGGTTTCCTCCAGAAGGGTCTCTCCGATGTCCTTGGCCCTCCTCCGGGGACTTTCCAAAGAGCTATGGGCTGGCTCTGGGGTGACTGGTGCTCTTGGGATCCCTGTATGGGAAAAGGAGGAGCTGTTTTTCGTAACGGTGATTCATTGCCCTCCAGAGACTCCACAGATGTTGGAGAGGAGGAGAGACAGGAGTGGCCATAACTCATCCGGCTCCAGAGCCTCAGACATGACCGTGGAGGGAGGAGCAGGGCTGGGCAATCACCACACACTACTCACTCCTTGTTCTTTTGCAGTACGAGGCTGTGTCTGACCTCTACTTCGAGAATGTCATGCAGTTCTACAACTTCTCAGCCAGGGTCACAGCCGACCAGCTCCGGAAACCACCGAACCGGGACCAGTAAGTCCTCTGCTCCATTTCCCTGTTGTGTTCAGCAGGGGAATATCAAAATATCCGGAGCCCTGGGATTTGTCGTCTGCCAGCCCATGCTGGGGAGTAAGATTCAGGCCAACACTACATAGCAAGTGGATGTTGTCGGAGCTGTGTTCATGTCCCTGCAGGTGGAGCATGACACCTCCGACAGTGAATGCGTACTACTCTCCCACCAAGAACGAGATTGTCTTCCCCGCCGGCATCCTCCAGGCCCCCTTTTACACCCGTGCATCCCCCAAGTAAGAGCCCAGGGAAGGCGGGGAGGGTAGGATTCCCAATTCCCCTCCTATACCCAAATTTCATGGGTATGAATTTCACGGCTGTGGGGAGCGGTGGCTGCTCTCTAAGTCTTGGTACTGCCCTCCTGCAGGTCACTGAATTTTGGTGGGATCGGTGTGGTGGTGGGCCATGAGTTGACACATGCCTTTGATGACCAAGGTATGGCCAGGGCCGGGTGGGTGGCTGCAGGGGTGGCCAGTGTGGTGGTGAAGGATCCGCTGTGTTTTTGGCAGGACGGGAATACGACAAGGATGGCAATCTGCGTCCCTGGTGGAAAAACTCCTCAGTGGAGGCCTTCAAGCATCAGACAGCATGTATGGTGGAGCAGTATGGCAACTACAGCGTCAATGGCGAGGCGGTCAATGGCAAGCACACACTTGGGGAGAACATCGCTGACAACGGGGGCCTCAAGGCTGCCTACAGGGTAGGGCCACAGGGCTGGAGGCATGGTGGGGGACATGGTGTGGTGGGATTGATGTCATCTCTGAGCCTGCTGTGTTCCCTGGCTTCCAGGCGTATCAAAACTGGCTGAAAAAGAACGGGGATGAGGAAACCCTCCCAACCCTTGGCCTCACCAACCACCAGCTCTTCTTCGTTGGCTTCGCACAGGTCAGTCGCGTGGTAGGCTGGTACACTGGTGTTTGAGGGTGCAGGGTGCCCAGATGGGGTTGGGAGGGTGTGATGGCAAAACTGCAGGCTCCAGAGACGATGTAGTAGGTGGAGAATCAGATCAGGGTGGTGCTGGATACAGTGAGACAAAGCTGGAGCTCGAGCTGTCAGTGCCCATCACACTGGTGAGGAGGTGGATTGGTCACCGGGCAGGGCTGGGGTGGTCAGTGCTCAGGCCCCTTGCCCTCCCTTTGCAGGTGTGGTGCTCGGTCCGCACGCCCGAGAGCTCTCACGAGGGGCTCATCACCGACCCCCACAGCCCCTCGCGCTTCCGCGTCATCGGCACCGTCTCCAACTCCCGGGAGTTCGCAGAGCACTTCGGCTGCCCCGTGGGCTCCCCCATGAACCCCCCCAAGAAATGCGAGGTCTGGTGAGCCCGAGGGAACCGGCGGCCACTGGCTCCGTCCTCTGCCGACGGCTGAAATTCCCAGGTCTTTTGAGGCTCAAACCACTTCTCCGTGCCACGGAGAGCCCAGCTCAGCCGGAGCGGGTCCGCGGCCCTGGTATCATCCGAGGTTCGATCCACTGTGAAAACTCCTCATCCCCCCTCGCTGGTTGGTGAAATGACTTCGGTTTGGGGGGTCTCTTTCCCACCATGTCGAGGCACATATGTCCATGGACACTAACCTGACCCCCCCACCCTTGCAAAATCCCTCCTTTTTGGAGGTGATCAAGGGAACCCCCGACATTGGCAGGTCTGTCTGTGTGTCGATACACCCAACGTACCCTCCTCTCTCCAAAGATGCGCACATGAGGATGGAATATATTTTAAGATATTTTTGGGGGGGGGGGGGGGGNGGGCGGAGAGGGAAATATATATTTTTTCATGCATTGTGGAATACACTGGAAAATTTCAGGGAAAATGCATTTAAAAGCCTTTTTTTAGTAAAATATTAGTATATTTATTATTTTTTTTTTACTTAATGCAGTTGTAGATGCAGCATCCTGTGGTGACAGTCCCTTGCCTGGGAAGCTGGATAGGGCTGTGGATATAAATTTCCAGCCTTGGATCCCATGTTTCTCCAGAAAGGACTGTCCTCAAAGGATGCTGATGGGAAAACTGGGGGCAGGGCTGGAGGATGCTGCAGGTCACAGGCTGTGCCGGGATACTGCAGCTCCTGGGATTAGCTTTAATTTGGGTATGCAAAGGGAAAAGTTGACGTGCCAAAGATGTAACCAAGGTGGTGATGGTGTGGATGAAGCATCCTGTTCTCCCTCCTGTCCCCTCTGAAGCGGGGCCAGCCAGGATTTCCTGGCCAAAAAGCTTCCCCAGACAAGTGCAGGCGGTTCCTGCCGCTGCTCCACTCACCACCGTGCCTGTGCCCTCTGCACCCGGGAACCTGCAAACCCCAAAATCTCCACAAACCCCAGAACTCCGTCTCTCCACGGCTGGTTTGACACCAGCATGAGATCCAGCTGGGATGGGGGCAAGGGCCTTTTTAAGGGATGTCTTTAATACTTGTTTTGAGAGGAAAGCACTGACAGGAGCTCGGGTGCTGCTTGTTGTCACCTTCTTGCTCTAGACAGAAAGCAGAGGGATTTTTAATATTTATATGTAAAGGGAGGGATGGGAAGGGCTGGGTCTTGTAACTATTTTTTCACCCTATGCTTGGGGCTTATCATAATTGAAATAATAAATACTTTTTACTGGGTCTAGAGCTGCTCATGACTTGTTATTTCTGACAGGAGGAGACTGTGTATCCCTTCATCTGCACTTTCTCCCCATCCACATCACAGAGACAGTCCTGCGCTGCCAAAACTGAGCTGGGCTTTTCCCAGCCCATGTTGTTGCCTGCTGCCTCTGTCAGGGGCTAAATCCAGGCTTGTGTGCCCAAAAATCTTGCTCTTATTGCGGGAGGCTGCTTGCTTTCCACCTGTATGGCACAGCCCCACACTGCTCCCCCGCAGGGAGGTCTTTCCCACATGCATTTCCTTCCTCCTGGCCAGGATTTTGGCCGTCCAGGCTGTGCTTGGATCCAGTGGCACAGGCCCTGCACAGGTTGCTCTCCGAGCTCCCTTATTTATAGTTCTGTGATGCCGTGGGATGCTGCCAGCTCCATAACCCAGGCCAGCGCTCGTTCCTGAGCAGACGCTCCATGGCTTTGAAAGGCTTGCCCAAAAAATGCAGGGCAGCACCAGGACCACAGGCTCTCCCCTCAAGCCTCAGCCAGCACCTGGGAGGGCTGGTGGCCATGCCAAGTGCTGGGTGCTCCTTTACTGTTTAGCCCTGGGATTGCTTTTGGGGGGCTGCATTTGGGGCAAAACCAGGAGGCTGCAGCCCACTGGTAGCAAACCTTTGGGAATACAGTGTTTCTGCTGCTGGGATGGGCAGGACCAAGCCAGCAGTGAGACGGGGACACGGATGTTCCATGAACAAGGCGTTCAAACATCCCTCTGACTCTTTTTGGCGCGTTTTCTCACCTGGATGGACTCAAAACGTAGTCATGGTGCTGAATTTCTGCTCACAGGACTCGGTGTGAGGCCCTGGGTTTCCTGCAGAGCTGGAGACCGGTCGTAGCCGTTGTTGTCCCCGGGATGTGCCTGGAAATGGCGCAAACCCGCAGAGGGCGGTGGAGCCGAGAGAATCGCTGCCTGCACCTTCCAGTGCTGGGCTGCCGGGAGCCGGTGGTGCTCCCATGTGGTCTGGATGTGGCCCCACGTGTTTCAAATGTGGTGGAATACCTGCATTCCTGGGGAAAAAAGGAGCAGCGTGGGCGTAAGGCAAAGAGGAATGAAGTGGGGAGAGCGGGGCTGGGGTGAGAGGGTGTTTTCCCAGCTGCGAGGGAGCACAGCTGTCATGTGGAGGTGTAGGGTGCTGTTAGAAGTGGTTTAACCATCCAAAAGGGAAATACTTTGGCTCTGTGGGACTTAAAACACGGGGGGGAAGGAGGTATTTTGGGTTAGGGAGCACAGGGAGGAGAATTTTGAGGGTGACCATCAGCTGTGTCGTGGTGGGGGACACTGTGGGCAAGGCTCCCTGTGCTGGGCTGGGAGCTGGCAGCAGGATTTTGCCTCCCTGGGAGGCTGCTGGGAGAGCAGGCAGGAGGTGAATCATCCCACTCGTGTGCCAGGACCTGGTGTGGGCTTGCCTGGTCCTGGGTGGTATTTGCTCTGTTTTGTGCTCAGCCGTGCCCTGGAGGGCTGAGACATTCGCCGAGGGCTGAGCCCGGGCAGGAGGAGGAATTGGGGAGAGCTCCAAGAAGGACTTTTTTTCTTTTCTTCTTTGCCAGGAGGGTGTTGGAAGAAGATCAGTAGGGAAAAAGCAGAAGCCCTTTTAAAAAAGGGAGGTGCTGCTGCGCCGTGCAGGGTGAAAGTAGGAGCCTGGAGCGGGATGGAGACTCCAGAAGGAGCTGGAAATGGTGGCTGTTGATAGGTTTGGTGGGGCTGAGACAGCCTTTGAGGCTGTGAGAGGCTGAACCCAACCAGCTGAACTGCCCTTGTCCTTCCCAGTTTGTCCCCCCAGGCAGGATCTAACCCCTGACACGATGAACAGTGCTGGGGTCACCTGCTGGGACCACCAGATTTTAGGGTCAAAAGCTCCCTTGATTAAATCACCCCTCCCTGAAGGAAGGAGGGCAGGGAGGGGGGAGGTGGGGAGCAGGTTTCTAAATCTCACCTCCCAGCTGGACTTGCTCATGCCCATCCCTGTGGCGTTTTTCCCTCGGAGCCGAGCTGTGTGTCCTCACTCACCCTCAGGACCACGGGCTTGTGCTTTGTTTTCCTCTTCAGGAGGATCCCTGCAGGAAAACAGCCATTTACCTCAGTTCCTACTGCACTTTGTGCTGCGTGGTTGTGTCTCTGCCGTGGCAGGGACACGAGGGACTGGTGGGACTGGGCAAAGGGCTGGTGTTGCTCCAAAACAGGAGCTCAGCACTGCAGACTCCGGCTGCCCACGGTGACACATCGGTTCCCAGGTGCTAATAAAGCTATAGCAGGGAAAAGAGGAGGAAAAGTGAAACGGAGAGGCAGGAGGAAGGGTGTGAATCCAGCTGGCACTCGCTCAGGCTCACCCAATCTGCAAGGTTTGTTGGCCAAATCATCCTACGTGGGGTAGAAGAAAGACATGTCTGCTTTTTCTGGTTGGGAAAAATTAAAGAGAAGGGAAAAAGATGGCAGGGGGGAGATGTTGACTCTGGAAGAGCTTTAAGGCAGAGCCAGGAGCTTGGCTCCTTCCCATGACCAGCATGTTTCGGGAGCTTCAGCAGATAATATGGTGAAAATGCCATTTTCAATCTTCTAAAGAGGCAAAAAGTGCTACATCCAGAGATCCTGGAGCTTGGAGGCTCTTCCACAGCTGTGTTTACAGGCAGCTATTTCTGTAGAACAGAGAGAACTGTAGATGTCAATTTGCTTTTGGGATGAATTTCCTTCCTCACGAAGGGATGTACCCGGAGAGGGGCCGTGCCTGGGGGGTGGTGGTGGAACAGCACCAGCCCCCCCAGGCCACACAACTTTACCTGCACCCTCTGAGTGATTACAGGCACATCTTTAAGAGCTGTGGAGGTAGAATTGTCTTCCCAGCAGCAGAGGTGTGCTGTGGGCACAGCAGCTCTCCGGGATGCTGGGAGATCTAACAGTCCTTGGGCAAATTCCATACCATGAGAGAAGTTCTTCCTTTGTTCTCCCATTTTTGGGGTATGGGGGAATACTTGGCTTTTCTTTGAAGTCATTCTTATTCTGTTCTTCAGTTTTCCTGGTGGGGAATCAGTTGATTTGGCAGGCTAAAAGCAGCAAAGAAAAACTTACTCGGGGAAAAAACACCCAGAGCCTCCCCGTAAACATTTTTTTTCCAGGGTTCGGCTGGAAATATTCCCCACTTGGGACTTCTTTACATGCTGGCAGGGCTTGGTTGGCCTTTTTCCCCCTCAAAAACCCTCCTTGTTTCCTACCTCCCCCCATTTCACAGGGGCAGTGTGAGATAGGTGTGAGCTCACCTCCTCCCAGGTATTTCCCTTACCCCAGTGCAGAACAAAGAGCACGGCAAGAGACACTAAAGAGCACATTCCTCACCTTCCCCTGCCCCACTCAGACCCACTGGCACTGCATGGGGGGGCTGCTTTTACTGGAGACCAGTGTGGCAGCTCCCAGCTTTCCATCTGCAATCACACCTCGGATGATGGCGAGCCTCTGGATACAGTTCAGTCCTGCTGACCTGCACAGCCCAACTGCTCAGTAACTCGGAGTCTGATTGCAAACGCAAAATGTACTCGAGACCCTTCTATTTTTTTGCCCACTCTGCTGAATTTTGCTCTAGTGAACAACACCCAGTCCAGGTTCTCTGCCTTCAGGTTTGTGTTTAAAACTCAAAATTACTTCCCTGCTTACAAAAGGGCCATTGTGTAGACAAATGTGACTCCTCAGGTGGGTTTCCTTTAGTGCACGAGACATTTCTCTGTCTTCTTGCAGCTTGCAGATGCACCAGTTACTCTCCCAGTGCCCGAGCACGCCTCCACCAGAGCTGTTCGCTTTAATAAAAGCAGCTTTTCGTGTTCAAGGATTTATTTGTGAGGTTGGACATTAGGAGAAACTTTTTCGCAGAGAGAGTGATTTCCCATTGGAATGAGCTTCCCAGGGAGGTGGTGGAGTCCCCGTCCCGGGATGTGTTTAAGGATCGGTTGGATGATGAACTTAGTGACGTGGTTTATATGGTTTAGCTGATGGATTGGTGTTGGATATGTTGTTGAGCTGGGTAAAAGGTTGGCCGTGATGATCTCTACGGTCTTTTCCAACCTTGTTAATCCTGTGTGTGATTGCTCTAAAGTATTGTCTTCCTCCTAAACCTGCAGCTGCCCAGCAAACGCAGCGGATGGGACCCCAAAAACCTCTCGGGAAGCTTTCCTGGGGCAGGGCCGGGGTCTGGGACAGCCACCTCTGCGGGCAGAGGGGAGGCGCCGGGAGCGCGGCCCTGGGGCAGGAGCGATGGAAGGGGCCAGCGCGGGGGACGAGCCGGGCAGGACGAGTCAGGACGATGCGGCGGCTGCCGGGACCTGCCCGGAGGTGCCTTTTTCTCTCCCCGGGGCGGTGCCGGCCCGGTGTGACCGGGGACACACGGGCGGGTCCTGAGGGTGCCCACGGCCACCATCGCCCTCAGGGGTGCTGCCTGCCCTGACGGGGAGCCAGGGGGCTGCCCCAGGAGCTGGGGAAGGGGGTTTGGGGGCTGTAGGCTGTTAATGGGGCTGGGGGCGGATTTTTGGGCAGGGGGAAGCCACTTCCAAGGGCCCGCGCGCTGGGGCGGGTGCTGCGGGACCCCTACACAGCCAAGGGCTGCTCCCTCACGATGCCTCACACGGGCCTGCAGTGCTGTCCCTTCTGGCCACCGCAGGAGCGGGGATTGGGGCGGTCTGTGGGCAGTGAAAGCCCTTTGCGAGGGCCCGCGCTGGGGCGGGTGCTGCGGGACCCCACGGTCCCCTCACGGCCCCGGGCCGGCCCCGCACGGCCGAGCGCTGCCGAAGTGCGTCCGAGCCGCGCCGAGCCCGCCCGAAGCTGCGACCGCGCCGCTCCCGAGGGGCTCCGAAGATCTCCGAGAATCTCCGAAAGGCCCCGAGTGGGGCGCGAATCGCTCCTCCGAGCCCGCCCGAGCTTCCCGAGCTCCATCGCTCCCGCCGCCTCCGGAGACAGCCGAAGTTTGCCGAGCGCAGGGGTCACGGGAGGTGCCGAGATGAGCGGGGAGGGGGACGCGGGCAGCAGGGCGCGTGCGCCCGCGAAGCCCTTTCCGGAAGAAGCCGAGGTNGTTAATGGGGCTGGGGGCGGATTTTTGGGCAGGGGGAAGCCACTTCCAAGGGCCCGCGCGCTGGGGCGGGTGCTGCGGGACCCCTACACAGCCAAGGGCTGCTCCCTCACGATGCCTCACACGGGCCTGCAGTGCTGTCCCTTCTGGCCACCGCAGGAGCGGGGATTGGGGCGGTCTGTGGGCAGTGAAAGCCCTTTGCGAGGGCCCGCGCTGGGGCGGGTGCTGCGGGACCCCACGGTCCCCTCACGGCCCCGGGCCGGCCCCGCACGGCCGAGCGCTGCCGAAGTGCGTCCGAGCCGCGCCGAGCCCGCCCAAAGCTGCGACCGCGCCGCTCCCGAGGGGCTCCGANGGCGCGTGCGCCCGCGAAGCCCTTTCCGGAAGAAGCCGAGGTTTGCCGAGCGGCGCTCTCCAGCGAGCGACTACGGAAAGAGCCGAGGATCGCCGAGCGGGGCGGGCCGAGAGGCTCCGAAAAGAGGCGAAGGTCGCCGATCGGCGGCGGGCCGAGAGGCTCCGGAAAGAGCCGAAGGTCGCCGATCGGCGCTGGGCCGAGCGGCTCCGGAGCGGCCCGAAGGCGCCCGAGCGCCCGCCCGGCCGGACAGCTGGAGGCGGCCGCAGCGCCATGTTTGATGCTCCGCTACTCCAGTGAGGAAAATCCGCCGGCATCGCCCCCGAGCCGCCGCCGCGAAC
>VXBA01002674.1:145451-155980 GCA_013399895.1 Serilophus lunatus
TTTTTTTTAGTTTTTCTCCCCCCCCTCCCCTCCCTTCACCTGGGTCTGCTTTTCGGATGATTTGTTTTATTTCATTTAATTTTTCTTACTCGTCTGCTGAGGCTGAATCTCAGGTGGAATGTCTCACCCAGCAGCCACGCGTGGGGAGGAGGAGGAGGAGGCTCCCACTCCCCAAAATCCCCCCGCCAAAGCTGCTACAAAGAGAGGCCGGCGGGGGCTGCGAGTGGTTTTTAAAGGTCTTCGGTTCTGTGCTGCGAGTAGGCCCCGAGTCAGGAGGGAAAATACTGCAGGGATCAGCAGGAAAGTGCTGCCGGCCTCAGGTTTTGTTCCCGGCGTCCGACAGCATCCCGTGGCAAAGTGGCTTTTCACTCGGGGGGGGGGGGAAAACACCCCCGGTGCGATCCCTCAGTGCCGTGTTCCCCGGGAGGGGGTTTTCCCAGAAATGTTGGCGGTGAGTTGGGTTTGGAGGTGGAAGTGCGGGGTGGTTTTCCTGCCGGGGGCTCCGGACCGTGTTTCCCTGGGGGATGAGCATTGCCCTGCTCTCACTTTCGATTCGGAGCTGGGAAGACCGAGCCCTTTTCCAAGCGGTTCAGGTCCATTGTTTTCTCGAGCTTCCGGCCGGGATCACCCGTGCCGTGACAACAAACCCGGGGCTTCGGTCATGGGACCCTTGGCGTGACACGTTTGTTGGGTCAGGCGAAAACTCCGGGACGTTGGTTCTCTGGGCCGGGTGGCTTTGGGCTGGTTCGTGCTGTTCCCGAATTCCAGCGGGGGCTTTAGGAATAAAAGCAGTGGGAAGGTGCTGTCAGTGCAGTCGGCGGGGCGCTGGGGAGGGAAACTGTTGCTCGNTGCTCGGTTTTGAGGGATGTGCTGCACTGGGATCACACGGGCTCTGCCCGGTTTGACCTGTCCCAGCGAGGTGCTGGTTTGTCTGGGAAGGGGGTGTTTATTGGGGTGCCTCGGAGGGCTGGGGTTGCGCTGGGCTTTCCGAGGCACTGCATGTTCAAGTCACACATGAAAGCAGCGTGGAGGGACTCGGGATAGTGCTGGGGTGGTGCTGAGTTAGTTCTCAGGTGTTTTGGGGGAGTTGGGGCAGGAGGGAGGGTAAAGTTTGGCTTCACCTCTGAGCAGAGCCCCAAAACAAAGCAAAGGGAAGCCCTTCAGGAGCGGGACCCCCCCCGTGGGGACCCCCAGGGCAGGAGGGGCAGGGGAGGGAGGGGTGGATACCACAAAGTTTGGGGGTTAAAGCGACACAGTTTAATTTTTATTTCTGGCCGTGTCTGTTTTGAAAACACTGTGTTTGACCCACTTCTAAACTCCTAATTGTGCTTGGAATATATACAAACACTTGATACCTTCGGTGTGAAGCTCACTGGGGTGCCCTGGCTGGTTTTAGCCCCCAAACCCTTTCTGTCTGCTCCCAAATGTTCAGGAAAGCTGTTCCCCACTCTCAGGCTGCAGGAGCAGAGTTCATCCCTGATTTACTGGAGTGCAAGGGGTCAGCTGAGTTCAGCCTTATTTTTAGCTCTTTGGTTTCTTTTTTTTTCCCTCTCTGTTTTGATACAACTGTCGAGCCAGTGTTACCTCACAGCACATAAAATAGAGCTGCAGGTTTCTCTGACTTGGGCTTTTGAAACCGAAGCAGTTTCTGTGTGGTGAACTTTGTGTCTCTGGAAATACGTGTGGTTTTAGGTTCAGTATGTCATGAAATGAAACAATGTCTGGGGGAAAAGGAGTTGTGTGTTGTGAGAGGAGTGTTCAGCATGTGCAGGTAGAGAGGAATTAGGGAGGGAAAGGAAAAATACAGGGGAAAGATTTTTAAAAAAAGTATTTTTTGAAGAAAAGCAAAGCTGGAGAATGATGGACATGAAGAGCAGAAATGTTTGGGTGGGACATTCATTCTGTTTCCTGCTGAATGGGAAGTTATTGAAGCTGCTGTAAGACAAGACAGAGTTCAGAGGAATTTCCTTTACATCGTGGTCTCTGGGAGTTAAATTTTCCCCGTAAAAGTTGGGATAATTTTGTGACTCTGGGAGTGATGAGCCTTCAGCCAAACCTGATTTCAGGCAGGAATTGTGCTCCAAAGTTGCCAGTGTGGATCAGTCCCTCAGCTGGCTTCTGCCCCTTGTCTGGGGGGGGATGGGTGGAATGACACACAGAGGGATGTTCCCGAAATGAAGGATGTGGCTTCCAATCTGTCTCTGGGGTAAAGCTCTGGAAGGAGACTTTCTGCACAAAAATGTCAAATATGAAGGTTCCTTTGTGGTGGCACCTTGATGGTCTGACAGCTGCCCCCTGTTCTTTTCTCTCCCACTTCAGTGTAAAGTGGTTTTTCTGTGTGTGCTCCATTAAGCTGCTCTGTAAAACATCCCTTTGCTGTGAATAAATTTTGTGGATCGATATAATCAGGTCACCAGTTTCTTCCCAGCAAACATTGCCCTGGGAAGGACAGGAAGGGGGCCTGGTGGGACTTTGGGTGAGGGCTGGTGTGGCAGGTTAGTGCAGCACAGTCCAGTCAGAGCCAAACCAGAGCCGTCCTCAGCTCTGGGCTGGGGTCAGGAGGGGGTTGTTTGCTTTTCCCAACCTTTGGAGGCAGCTCAGCTTCCGTTGTTGATGGTTTCTGTGCAGGCACCAGGGGGCCTGACCTTCCTCCATCCCTGTGGCTGTTTGTCTGGGCTTGGGCAGCTCTGAAAACCTGGGTTATTGCAGGTCATGGCTCAGGGTGGGTTTCAGCAGGCAGACACTGAGGCTTGTTCTGTCCTTCCCCCTTGTTAATTCCGTTTCTGAGAAGCAGAGAGGAAGGGTCAGTGTTGGGGGGGAATTCTGTGTGAATTCCATCATTGCTCTGGGTGGAAATGAGCTTTTTGTTAATGCTGCCTCAGTAATTTCAGCTTTTCCTGCATTGCTTCAGCTCACTGGGCTGTAGTCCCTCTCAGCTGGTTCCTGCTCTGGGGGGTGGCATCTTGTGAGTGGGAGTGGCTTCCTAAAATCCCAGGAGGGCAGCAAGAAGTGCAGGATGGCTTTCAGGAACGTATGAGAGGTTGGGGTGAGTTCCTGGCAGCCCTTCCCCAGTGCTGGGATGGAGGCTGGGCCTGGAGGGGCTGTGCTGGAGATGTGCTGAAAGCCAGGCTGCTCAGGAGCCTTTGGGTGTGGGGGTGGGGAATCCTCTGTCCTGGAGAGCTGAGCTGGAGGGGGAAGTTCCCAAGGATTCCTCCAAGGAGAGCAGGGCTGCTGTGATCCCCTCGGGGGGTTTGGAGCTAACCCCCCAACCCTCTCCCCTCCCTGCTCCCCTCCAGTCCGGGGGGGTGTCTGCCCAGACTTGGTGCTCCCAGGGGTTTCTCTGGAAGTTGGGGACAGGAGGTTCAGGAGCTGCTCTCACCAAAGGCTGGGAGGGCTCCAGACTCCCACTGCCTTTGGCAGTGCCCTGGCTGCCCCTTCCCTGGTGCCAGGGTGTGAGGGAGGTGTGGGAGCAGGGAGATCCTGGAAGGGGAGGGCTGGGCTGGGCTCAGGGGTGTCCCTTGCTCTCCATGGTGGAGGAGGGGCAGGAAGGGGCACAGGTGCTGCCTGGGGAGTGTTCATTCCAGAGTGTTGGAGCTGTGGAGATCAGACACCCTGGGGTGTCAGAGCAGCAGGAGAGGGGCTTGAAAGAGAGACTTTCCTGCTGCTCTGTGGTAGCAGCTCTTCTGCAGGGGAGGGATGGGTGTGGGTTTGGGAGCACATTGCCAAAAATTAAGTGCTTTTTGCCCTCTGTGCCATCCCCCTTGTTGATGTTCCCCAGCCTTGGCACATCTTAGAGTTCTTCCAAGCAGAAATAGCTTTAATTTATTTAATGACAAAAGCTAATCACGTTAGAGCACAGATATGTCACTTTACCAGCTTTGTAAGATTTTTGTGGTGAAATCTCTTGGAGGAAACTTCCAAAAATGTGATTTCAAGTGGCTTATTCTCTCATACCCAAGGCATGACCGTGTATGTTCTCTGGCAGAGCTCTGTGTAAGAAAGTTTAGTCATTTAAATATGTGTAGTAATTTAAATATGTGAGTATTTAATGTGCAGTTCTGATTTGGGAGCAGAGGTTGTGTTTTTATCTGGGGTAAGAAGTCAGAGTAACAGAAGACTCACCAGATGACTTCCCTCTCAGGTGTTGGGATGTAGGATTTTCACCTGTGTGTGTGTATTTTGTCCCATCATTTTCAGGTTTGTTGGTAACAAACATAGGGATGTGTGAGCTGATGCATTTGTTTGGGACTGGGAGTTAGCAGGGAAGAGCTCCCTTCAGAAATCAGAGGTAACCTGTATTTTCTTTTTCTCCCTAATCCAGCAATTTCAGGGCTAGTCAACTGTCAAGTTTAGTTGTGTGTAAATCCTCTAATATGATTAGAGTTGCTGGAATTTTTACTCTGGGGAATTACAGCTGGGTAATATCACTGTTCTACAGGCATTGCTTTGGTAGGGAACTTTCTCTGTGACTTGAGTGTGGCTGCTGGCAATTGCAGAAGCTTTTCTGGCATGAATGGGGAAGAGAAAAGGGGTGTTTGTTCTGAGGATGAACATGTGGGAGGAGGAGTCATGCACCCCATGGTCTGGAGGAACCAGGGAGCTGGTTCTCACCCTTGTTTTGTGAGGGAATGTAGTTACAAGCCCCTCCTGGTGCTGTGCTTTACACTTGCTGCAACTTCCAGCACTTCTCTGTACAACTCCCCTTCCCAAACCGTGGGCTTTGTTTTCAGAGGAGCTGGTGATATGGAGCAGCTAGAAGAAGAGAATGGAATGGGATCTTAAAGAGGAAAGGATCCAAGGGAGGAGAGCCAGCCCAGCTTTTAGGCTGCTGGAATGTTCAGGTTATTCCTATGGTTTGTTCCATACATTTGGCAGGTGCTCCCTGGTTTTGCAGCAGGTGAGGACACTCTGTTGGTGGTGGGACTTCAGTCAGATTGCTGCTGGGTGTGGAACTGGGTTAATGGGACAGCAGGTTTAATTCTTTCGCTTTCCTGAAAGGAGAATTCCACTCTGTATTCCAGTGGTACCTGAGGAACTGTTCTTACCTTTGTTTGCTGCACAGTTGGGGTGGAGAGGACAACTTTGCCCACACCGAGATTGTATCGGGTTCAAATCAACTCTGCCACCGAAGCTGACACAGTCTGGTGGTTGGTTGTAACACCTCCGTGTTTCCTTTGTCTGCACGAGAGTTAAAACATTTCTAAGGGTTTAGAAACACTTGGGAAAAAAAAGCCAAGTGGCTTCTAAAATGAGAGAAAAATGTCTGCTGGCCTTGACCATCCTGGGAGCGCTCCCAGATCCACCAGGGCAGGGTTGAAATGGGTCAGGACTTGTCGAGAGGCATCGAGCAGCTGCTCCTTTCCAAGGGCTCGAGCTCAGCAGGAAAGAGGCTCCTGAGCTCCAGGGTGAGAGGTTAGGGAATGCCCAGGAATGGCTGTAAAAGCTGCAGGCACAAGATCAGCCCTGACGTTTTTCCCCTGGAGTTTGCTCTTGGTGCTGTGAAGGACGAGTTGATGCAGTTAAAGGTCTTCAAGAACAGGTTTCCCTGAGTTTGGAGAGCTTTTGGGAGGTGGGAGCTGAGGAACACTGCAGCAGCTCTGTGTCTGGGGCTGGCAGCTGACTATTGTGTGTTTGGGTTTGATTTACATGTGAGGGTGACTGTGAGTTCCTCACAGGAGTCAGAGGAGTCTGATTGCAGTGTCTGTGTCACTGGCGGGGGGGTTGAAAATCCATTTGTGGCTGTGCTGATGGTGGTCTGGAAACAGAGTCCCCTCTTTTATCTCTTATTAATAAGTTGTAGAAGAAGTTACTGTGCCTTGGAACCATCGTTTTTCTGGGCTTATTTTGTTCTCTTGCCAAAATGCAAAAATGAGAGAAGTCTTTGGTCTTTCAGACTAAGCAGAAGACTCTTCCTATGAGCATCAAAGGGGAAGAATTTTTTAGTGATGCTACTTCCAGCTTTGTTTTTTCAGTCAGCTGCTCTCTTGGAAAAGCTCCCAAGCATCCCAGGAAAGGACCTGTCTGGGGAAAAAAAAATGCGTTTCCACTGAGCAGTGAGACCCAGCCCTTCTGTCCTGGGGCTGCCACAAGATCTTCCACAAAGCCATTGTGTCTGATGGGAAATTCAGAATGGAATCTGCTCTGAAAGCTTCCTGGAAGTCTTGAAGTCCTGTTTGGGGTGATGTACAGAGATGGACACTGGTTTTCACCGGGCTGACTCAGTAGATGATGTTGGCAGGGGAAGTCTGGGGCTGGGTAACCTGTGGCACTTACCTGGGGGAAGTCAAAAGCTGAACCCAAAAGGCATTTAAAGGCAGTTTGTTGTGACTTTTAATGTGAAATTCGTGGTGCCCCTCAGGCTCTGGGTGTGCTGGGAGGGGATTTCAGCAGCTGGGGGGTCAGGCCCAGCTTTAGCACAGCCAGATTTGTGTGGGAGGTGCTTCTGGGTTTCTTCTGTTTTATCATTTCTTGAGCTGCTGAGACATCTCCTGACTTCCACTTGCTGCAGAATACAAACCCAGCTCCAGCTGTGTCACACCTTCTCACCAATGCTCACACAGGTACAAATACTTGTCCCTGGATGGTCTCTCTTCACATACTTTACTTTTCTGGGCTCTACATTTCCCATTCTGGATTTGTGAATGCAAATAATTCAGCTGTCAACCTGTCCAGCTTGAGTTTTCTGTTTTCCTTCAGCATTGTGTTTTAAAGTAGATTTCAAAGTGCCTTCCTGTCTGCCTCTTCAAAAGAAAAAAAGACCTAATTTTTGTTGATGTGCAAATATCCCAAAGTGTAAGTTTTGATAAGTTTAAGCTCTTCAGATTAATTGTATTGATTGCACTTTTTTAATTAAAAAAACACCAAAAGTTCACCTGCACAAATAACCTCCTTTATGTTTAAATGTTTGGTGGTGCAGTTGTGCACCAAATTGAACTTGAAATGGTTCCCATTTCCCCCCCAGGGCCCACGTTCTGTACCTGGTGTCACCAGCCTGCCCCCAAACAATGGGAGTTGGCTCAGCCCCAGCACTGCTGCTGCAGCCAGAGCACACTTGATCCACTCAGCCTGACATTAAGATCATTAAATAAATGAATGAATTGTACTGTCACCGAATTCCCATCCTGGCAGCCAAAGAACATGAGAGTTTTATAGCTGGGACCTGTGTCCAGGGTGTCTGATTGAGCAGCCAGGGTGTCAGGAGGGGGAACAGTCAGCAAAGAGCTTTCTAGTGAAATGTGTGAGCCTTGCTGGGAGTTGGCGTGGCGTCCTATAAAAACCTGAATTCCAGACATCTGATCATCCAGGAGGGGTATTAATCCACCTGGGGAGGGTGTGGAGAAAGGAGCTGGAGCACAGCAATAAAACAAGGCAGCAGGAGAGGGGGGAGAGCTGCTCCTCCATCATCAGCACAGCTCTGTCTTGCTGACTGAGAGGAGTTTTTGGGGGAGGAATGTAGCCAAGCTGGGGAGTGTTGAAAGCAGGGATCACTCCTGGTCTCCAGCAGGGAGTTGGAGGTCTCACTGGTTGAGCTAAAACTCTAAAAGGTTGTTGATGGCTTGGAAGGTCTCAGAGAATTCTGCTGAACTTCCAGGAGGAGAGGGTTGAAAATACTCCCTCAGAGGAGGAGAGTTCACTCCTCAGGCTTGGATTGCTTTTTCTTGTGGTCTAGCTCCATCCTCAGCTTTATTGTGTTGTGATTTTGCTTAGAAATGGGAGACAGAAAACCATGTATGTGCTACAGGAGCATGTCTGGATTGTGGAAAAAAGGGAAAAGGTTGAGTGTGTTTAACCAGACAATTTGGTGAAGCCTCTGCCAAGATCAGTGAGGATAACCAGAAAGGTGTGATTCAGTCCATTCCTGTTCTGAAGTGCAGCAAAACAAAAGTGTTTAAGGGGAAAATGCTTTCCTTAATCTTCTCTCCTTCCTCTCTGCAGTTTTTGTGTTGATTATGGGCAGTTTGATAAAAGACTGCTGAAGTAGCACTGATCACCAGCAGGGTCCTGGGAGCATTCCTGGCCAGGCCTTGGGTTCTTGGTGCTGTGGTGGTGAAATCCAAGTGGCTGGAGAATGTTTGTAGGTGTGAAGTTCACAGTTTTTAAAGACCTGCTCTAAATACATAGATATTGCAGCCAGAAATCAGCAAAATTGGGGTTTATGCTCTTCAGAAAAAGAGTGGCCCTGCCTGCTGGGGTGTCCTGTCAATGCAAACAGTCCTGAGCAACCAGAAAGCAGGGCCAGGTCTTTAAATTCCCATTTCTTTCCCATCTGGGGTAGAACACCAGGTACATCATGACCAGCTTCTCCCAGTGTGTGAGATCAGCTCTGTGGCTTCACTTCAGAGGCCACTTTGCAGCAGCTGCAGCCCTCACTCCATGTTTCACCCCTGTGTTTGTGGCCTGAATTCATGGGCCCAAGGAATGGTTTGGGGTGGGAGGGACCTCAAAGCCCATCCAGTGTCCCCCCTGCCCTGGGCAGGGACACCTCCCACTGTCCCAGGCTGCTCCAAGCCCCCTCCAGCCTGGCCTTGGATTCAACAGGCAGAGCTCATGGAGGCAAAGCAGCATTTCTTTCAGTGGGAAATGCTCAAAAACTTCAGCCCCAGCTGGGATAAACATGCCATTGCTGTTGCTGTTCCTGGGATCCCCCTGCAGAGCTGGTGTGGCGTGTTCAGTCCTCAGGAGGGAAAATGGGTGATGGAGAGGATTGAGCTGAGGAGACCCAGAGCTCCCACCCAAGCTACACCCCCTGTGAGCTCTGGGTTTTGTAGAGCAGTGCAAGATGTGCTGGGCTGCCTTCCCTGGGTACCTGCTTTCCCAGGATTTCATGGGATTTTTCATTCAGAAGTCATAAACTCTGCATGTGGCAAGATGGTGTTTAGGATTTTCTTTCATTTTGATCAAGAGCTGAAACGAAGATTATGGGGGGGGAGGGGAGGAATCATGAGGGTTAGGAGTGGAAATGAGCATTAACACTGGAGAACCATCCTTCCAGAATTCCTTGCTCAGCCTTTGGGGGGACTGTCACTCTGGGTGACAGCACTGACAGTGACCAGCAGAGCATTGCACTTCCCCATGAAGTCACAGCATGAAGTATTAGAGACATGGCAGGAAACACAGCTGAGTGAATGAGATGGTAAAACACCAGGCTGCTTGATATTCCTGCTTATCCCACAGATGGAAAGCCTGGCTTGGAATCAGGTGGGACACAAGAAGCTGCCATCCCTGTGGAGCGGAGGCACGGGTGGGGTGTAGCCTGAGGAGCTGCAGTGGTTCGTTGGTGATTTTAGGGCACAGAGTCTGAGCTGAGTGGGCTGGGGCAGTTCTGTGTCAGTGGCATGCACAGGAAGGGAGAAAGAAATCAGCTGCATTTTAGTACTTTGCAGGAATTCAGCCTCCTGGGCGGAAATTGCTCCTGTTGCATTGGGAATGTTCTTTCCCAGTCAGGTAACAACGTGCCCCCAGCTGCAGGAGCTGCTGGTGCTGAAGGGAGGCTGGACATGGGAGGTTTTGCTTTGTGAATTCAGCATGAGGGAGGGTGGGCTGGTACTCACACAGAAGTTTATTCCAGGCTTTAGGCTGAGTAAGGGCTGGATAAAAGCTTGAGAACCTCTCTGTGTGATGGTGTGATGGGATGGTTTCCTCCTGCTCTGCCTTCCTCCCTGTGCCTTTTCATCTCTGCCACGTGGCCCTGTCAGCTTCGTGGGCTTGTTTTGATGCTCTGAACTGGTTCTGGGTGTGCAGGACAAACCCAGTGTAGAAATAACTCTGTGTGTGTGTGAAGTAACTGCTCTTAAGGGAACAAACCCCAGGCAATCCCAGTTTTCTCCTGGTTTTCTCTGGGGCTGGAGTTCTGGCCTGGTGTAAATTGTGTCTGCCCAGCACTGCCCAGCCCCGAGCCTGGGCCATGTTCATCAGGTCACCTCACAGCAGCGCAGGGGCAGGGGCTGAGCGGCTCAGAGCCTCTCCACAAGCTGCTGATCAGGGGACAGACCCACTGAATGTGGGCACTTCTGTTTTCTTTGAAGTGTAACTCAGTTTGTGTGAGACAGTGCCTGGTTTGGCTGCTGTGGTGGGAATTGTTTTAAGCCCAGTGACTGAAGTGCAGGAGTGTTTGGCAGTAACTGTTGGATCAGCAGTTGTATTGTGGAAGGGGAAAGGTGGAAGGTGGGTGTGTCTTTAGCTCTGCTGTCTGATCCCTGGCATTTTATTAAAAATACTCTTTTTTTTCTGTCAGACTAGATGTGTGCAGGCATCTGATGCAACCAAAGGTGCAGAGAACAGATGAAGAGCTGTTTGTTCCCTTTTCCTTTGGAACAGACCAAAAGCTGAAGCCACTGCAGAAGGGAGGGGGCTGTGTGTGTCACAGAGCCTTGCTCTCCCTGGCTGTCTCCTCTCAACCACTCCTGGTCTCTCCATCAGACCAGTTTGCTTACAGCCTCTGGATATTGTTACAGGATGTGCTGGGAGGTTTGCTCAGTCTTAGCCTGGTGTAGCTGCTGTTCAGTGTGAGATGACTGATGGTCATTTCC
>VXBA01002674.1:156022-199643 GCA_013399895.1 Serilophus lunatus
TAAAGGAAAATACAACAATCATCACAAGTTCAGCTCTGACATTGCCTTGTGTCAGATTTGCCTCTGTCCCCCCAGCTCTGCCCTGGTCACTGCTCAGGACATTTGTGGGTGTGATGTTTTTCTCTGAATACTTATCTCCTGTTGAAGATCCCTGCTTTTTCCCCCCTTTCCTGAACCATGTGGTTCCCTCACTCTGAAGACTCCCATCCACTGCTGCCCATCTGGGATGAACATCTTCCACCTTCAGAGTCACAGAATTATTCTTCCCCAGGGATGGTTACATTCACTTTGCTCGATGGCTTTGCTTGAAAAAGTGGCCCAGGAATTTTTCCCAGCACATCCCCTTTTCTCCCAACCCTTCTGCCATTCCCAGAGAAGCCCCATCCCTGGAAGTGCCCAAGGCCAGGTTGGAGCAACCTGGGATAGTGGGAGGTGTCCCTGCCCATGGCAGGGGGTGGAACAGGATGAGCTTTAAGTCCCTTCCAGGCCAAACCATTCTGGGACTCTGTGATTCCTTTCACTTCCCTATTTAGCTGTTTCAAACAAGGAAAGTTTTACTGACCCAAGGAGGAAACGGGTGGGTTTTGAGCTGCCACATTCAAGGGTGTGGTTGGGTGTTATCAGCTGGGGCAGAAATGTCCTCAGTGAGCAGCAGCTGGAGCTGTTTTTGGCACCCTTTGCACTCCCCCTCTCTGGAGGGAGGTTTGCACTGTGCAGAGGCTCCTCCACGTGTGCTGGGGGGGTCTGGGAGCTGCCATCCCATTTCCCTGCTGAGCTGTCCCATACACAAATATGGCTTTCAACACTTAGCAAATGCTCTGGAGCCAGGGGCTGGTCTAGGAGAACTTAACAAAGCAGCCTTTTGGTATCTCTCTTTCAGGTAATGGATTTATTTTCCCTTCTGCTGCGGTTAATCACAAAAATTAACGTGGTTAGCAGTATTCACTGGGTTTTTTTGCTGCACTATGCTGTGAAATGCCTTGCTCAAGATGCTTTCTTCCCTCTGAGCCTGGACCATTTTTAGATGCTGAAGGGCATTTCTGAGACTTAGTTGAACTTCATTTTACATCATGATTATATGAAACAGACAAAAAGGAAAAAAACTGCCCCAGTACTTTGTCACATATTTTTGGACAGAACAAGCTTTGTGGACAATCATTTCCATGCTCTACCTGCTCCTTGGTGTGTTCAGGCTGTGGAAGAGTCTTCTCTCCCCTGAAGAAAGGCTTGGAGGGATTAGACTTGAGGTGTCACTTGAGGCAGGTTGATTAAGAAATAAACTGAACATTAGATTTAACCAAGGTCTGAATAATGGAGTTAGAACTGACTGTCACTCTTGGAATGCAGTTATTTTTGGGTTGGGATTGGGATGTGCCACTCCCCAAGCTGCCTGAAGGAAGACTGATCCAAATGCTGTTGGACACAGCAGATCTTCTCCAGTTTGGTACCTGCTGCTTCGTCCCATTAACACATCCCATAGCAAATGTGTTGTGCCAGAACCTGGCAATTCTGGGGGGAGGAATTCTTGGGCAGTGCTGAGGGTTCCTGCCCAAAATACAGCTGAGCTGTATCAGTAAAACCACTGAGCTGGGCTTGATGGAGGGACTTCAGCTCCTTTTGTCTTCAGGTTCCTCACAAGGGCCAGTGGAGGGTCAGCTCTGACCTCTGCTCAGCTGGACCCAGGGAAGGGCTGGAGCTGTGTCAGGGCAGGGTCAGGATGGATCTCAGGGAAAGGTTCTTCCCCCAGAGGGTGGTTGGGCACTGAACAGGCTCCCCAGGGTTTGGTCACGGCCCCAAGGCTGCCAGAGCTCCAGGAGGGTTTGGACAACTCAGGGGTAGGGTGGGATTGTTGGGGTGTCTGTGCAGGACCAGGAGTGGGACTGATGTTCCTTGTGGATCCTTCCAGCCCAGGACATTCCGTGATTCTCAGAAGCATTTGGTGAGGCACTGAGCCTTTTATCACACTTTGGGCACTGCCCTCATTGCCACAGGTGTTGTAGTGTGGGGTCCTGACCTTTTTGCCCGTGTCACCTTCAGCGGGCGCCTCGAAGGGACCTTGGCCCTCAGCACAGAGCCCTGCAGAGCCATCCCTGGCTGTCCTGGAGGGGTTTGGGTGTCGCAGCTGAGGTCTGGCTGGGTGTTTTCTTTTGCCTAGAGGTGAGAACAAAGCTGTGTTTTGGCTGTAGCCTTCTGCTTTCAGCTCAGGAAATTAGGAATTTTTGTCTGGATTAAAGCCTGGGAGACAGCAGTGGGCTGGGAGGGGTTTGTGGAAACAGCCCTGGTGGGTGAGTGGAGGAGGAAAGTGGAGTCACTTGCATGGGAGGTGAATGAATTGAGATTATTTCTTATTTTCATGACAAGCCCTGGCTGCAGAGACAATCAGAGCACCTGACTTACTAATTCCTCTTAAAACAGCAGAATTGCGAGAAAACAGTCTTCCCAGGGCCTGAGAAGTTAAGACCAGCTGCTTGTGGCCTGGCAAGTGCTGCATGTGCTGTCATTTTGGCCGTGTGGAGTAATAATATCGACCTCCCTTCCCACCCCTTGGTGTCAGCGTGGGCAGAAAGGCCAGAGATGGGCTAGTCCATCACATGGTGCCCTCCAGCAAAGAGCTGCTCATCTGTCAGCTGGAATTGGGACTTTTCTGTGCATTGTTACCAGGCAAGGCTTGTCTTTGCTGTGCCCAGTGGTAGGGTTTGGTTTGTGGGCTGTGCTGTCAGTGTGGTCACAGGGGCACTGGTGTGAAGTGACCCACGAGGACAAACCCACACCAGAGGCCTCAGGGGCTGCACGTGGGGAGCTTCAGGAGCAGGTGGGATCAGAGGGCAGGCTCTCATTTCTGTGGGAAAAGCACAATTTCTGGGATCACTTTGTGTGATGCCAGGGGACAGGGCCGTATTTTCACATCATCCCAACCTCAGAGCTGATTTGGGATTGAAGGGAGATCAGTGAACTGATAACAGTGTCCATACCCAAAACATGCATCGTCCCCTTTGCAGTTTGCAACTGCAAAAGCCAAGAACATAAAGCCAGGAAACCTTTACTGACAGAACTTTGAAGGCACCTGCCTGGTTGACACATTTAGGTTGTAGTATTATTGTCCCTTAAGGGCTGTTTGTATGTGGAGTGTTGAGGCCACAGTGCTCATACTGAAAGCAGCCAAGAGCCCAACAGTTGGGACTTAAATCTACCTGCTCTGTGGCAGCAACACTTGGCCTTAATTACCTTAATGAGGTTTTTGCCTGGCTTTTCTCAGATCTTAGTGCTTTTCCAGTGCCTATTCAGGTACCAGCAGCATCTCAGCTCTCCTGTACCATGCAACAGCATATGTGCAAACTGCTTTTTTTTTTGTCCTTCACTGTTTTATTGAGTAACTTTTATCACAGGTTGATTTTAAATGCTGGCATTTCATAATTGCATCTCAAAACATGTGTTATCTGGCCTGTGCAAAGCAGAATTAAGTAGAACAAGTACATCTTGCTTTATCTGAAAACAGGCTGTTCTTTGCTGCAGATCTCTGACATTCTCCTATCTATGGAGGAAACTCTAAAGCTCTGGAGTAAGGAGCTGTTACTTAATGCTGTGTGGTGCATGCTGTGATCAGGAGTATAAATAAATACAACTTACTCTGCTCGGGTCAGTTCTCAATCAGCAGCACAGCAGCCTCCACCCGGAGCTGGGAAGTGTAAGGGAATATCCTGTTTATGTCCCATCCCTGTTCTTCACACCAGCCCAAGATCAGAAATAGGTGTTTTATGGACTTCTCATTTGTTTCTTCTCCACTTCCATGGGTTTTAGACTTTGCTTTCAGGTTGTGTGTTGCAGCAGCTACTGCCTTCACCACAGTTTTGAGTGCACAGAGAATTCCCTGACTTTGTGCCAGATCATAGAATCCTGGAATATCCTGAGTTGGAAGGGACCCACGGGGGTCATCGAGTTCAACTCCTGGCCCTGCACAAGAATCACTTTGTTTCATCCCCCAGGGATAACTTCCTTTCATTTCTCTTTCTGCTTTTTTCATTCTTTCTCACCCTCGAGGGTGTTCTGGTAATTACACCTGAGCGTATGTGGCATTAAAAAAAACAAACCGAGGGGAAAAGTAAAAGATGTGATGCAAGAGCAGCTGTAAATCCCCCATTGTGCAGCAGCCACACACCCTTGGCTGTTTGCTATGCAAGGGGTTGGTTTTTAAGTTCCTCTTCCCCCTCATCGTGAGGCTCCTGCTCCACGTCACCATTCCCCACCTGAAGGGGAGCAAAGGGGGCAAGAACTGTCCCTGCAGGAGGAGAGTGGTTCAGATGCCTCTTTGTGCAGCTCCAACTTCAGGCTTGGTCTGTCCAAGTGGATTCCTCCTCTGGATGCCTGGAGAGCAGTAACTCCTTTGCCCAGATGGCTGGTTTTAATGAAATCTTCCACCATTTTCAGGTGAAGCAGCAGATCAGCACCTCTAAAAAGATCTTTATCTCAACAGTGAAGAAAAGGAGTCCTTTCTGTATTGAAAAATGCCAAAGAAACTGCATTCTGTGCAAGCCAGAGCCATGTGCAACTCCTGGGATGGGTTTTCAATCACAGTTAATTAAATCTGGTTATAGTGGAGTTTTGTTCCTTTTTAGTTCAGCTATAACACAGGGAGAAAATAGCTTTTATCTTTACAATATCTTGCAGAAATTGTTGCTGTGATTACACAGTTGAAACCCTGTATATATGCCTGTTTAAGGCAAATAAATATTTGGTTCTTTGTAGAAAGAAATATCCTGCCCCTTGGCCAACTCCAAAAAGAGATGGGGAGTCCCCAGAAGTGATGTGTTTAAATACAGCAAATGGATTAGCTCATGGAGTGGTGCAAAAAGATGGGATTCAGCCAACGTTGCCTTTGCTGTGGTTATCCAAGGCCAGGCTGCTGAAGGGAAGTGGAGCCAGTTTTCCTTGGAGCCTGTGTGTCCTGCACGGGGAGCCTGTGGGAGCTCCCTCATCTAGAGCAGGTTCAGTGACTGGGCTGCTCCCAGGCATCCTGTGGACAGAAGGAGAAATGTTCAGGAGATGGAAATGGGCACTTTGGTGGTTTTTCTCCCTTTGTACCGTTGTGGGTGAGACACTGCAGGAACCTCTTTGCATCAAAACCTTTCTCTGCAGCAGTTCCAGAGCACAGAGGGTTCAGACTTGGCTTCATTGTGCAACCAGAGCCCAGTTTGGGAGAGAAGAGGAGAAACTCAGCGTGAATTCATCACTTTGGGTTTTTCCAGCAGGGTGTTTCTGTTCTTTGGGACATAAGGAGGGTACATGTTGGCCACGGTGGAGGGTCCTACCTCAGCACTGGTGGCTCTGTGCCCAAGGCAGGAGCTTGTGTGTCCTCCTGTTTCAACATCTGGGAGGAGAAATACCCTCCCCAAGCATCAGACTCTTCGAGATAGTGCTCATCTTTGTCTCTCTGCATTTCAGACGGGTGGTTGTGTGTCCATGTCAAATGGGGCACCAGTGCCAACTGGGATCCTCCCCTTTGGTGTTTTGGTTTATTGTTGAGCTGCTGAGTTTTGTGGTAGCACTAAGAAAGTGAGGCAGGGGATGTTGGTTTTGCTTGAAGTCAATACTAAAGGTGTTTTCTCTGGAATTGTGGGTGCTTTGTACCAGGTGGGGAATGATGTCGAAATGAGGAGCAGGTCTCTCAATGTAAAGGAGCTGGGGAAGGAACACAAACATTTCCTCAGTCCAGGAGAGGAACAATAGCTCATTGTTGGGAGGGAGGGAGGGATTGCAGAAAAGCCAGTGGGCTCAGAAATAGGGGGCTATTTTCCATAGCTAACTATTTATGTGACTCTTGGAGGCTCTTTGAGAACTAGATGCCCAGTCCCTTGGTCAGAGCAGGTTGGGTGTGAGCAGAGTGTGTCCTTTCAGCCAGGGTTTGTTCTGGACAACAAGAGCTCCCAAGGGCTCTGTGTCCACACAGTCCCTGCTCTGCCTCAGCCTGGCAGCTGAGGGGACGTCCCCTGAAGAGACAGGACTCTTCTTCCTCCCACCCTCACTTTCTCTCTGCTGTATATCAGCCCTTGAATGGGCCTGCATTGACCACAGAGACAAAGGAGCCTTTCAGGCCCAGCTTTGGGCACAGCCAGTGCGCTCTGGGCTTTTGTTCGTGCTCTCAGTCCCCCCTTTCTCTCTGGGCAGCCTCACGCTCATTGTCAATGCAGCTCCGGAGCAGCACTGATAGTTCTGAATTCATTTTGTTTGCTCAGCTCGCAGGAAAAGTTGCAAAAAAAAAAAAGCTGCAAGAGAGAACGTGCTGCCTCTTAGATTCTCGGCAGAGGATTTTCTTTCATGCCTTTAGCAGGGAAAAGTGGATCGTGTAAACAGATCCGGGCCAATCCTTCCACGAGCAGAGCGTGGTGCTGGAGCCAAATGGCTCGTTCCAGTGCTTGGGAATAGTAAATGGCTTTCCCCCAGCCCGGCTGGATTAGTCTCCATGTTGTCCTGTTTAATTTAGTTATTGCATTAGGCAGCTAAAGATGTAAGTGCTTATTAAAACAGCTGCTGTGGCGGGTGGCAGCGCAGGGTCGGGAAGGGCCGGGCAACAGCTGGGGACTCACTCCAGCCTCACTTGGGGGTTGTGGGTTTTAAGGACCTGAAGGCTTGAAGATCTGTGGTCTTAAATAGATGAAACCAACTTCAGAAAGACAGCAGCACAGGGGTGGAAGGAGGAGGATCCACCAGGTCAACATTTCCTACCAGTACGCAGGGACGACCAAAAAACTCCTTTGACAATTCCGTGTTAATAAACCTGGAAGCTGCTGGTGAGTGCTGTCTGATTGTTATGAAACATCAGTATGGAATTAATTCCTGGAAACAAAGTGTTAGGAAGCAGCTAATGGAGAGCACTGGTGTGTAGCAGGCATGAAAAAAATAAATGGAAGTGGGGGTTGTGCCCTAAAATCAGGTGGAATAAATTGGGAGAACAGGACAGGGATGAATTTGATTGTGCAAATGAGATGGTGTCAGCAGTTGAGAGATGACCACAAAGGCTGTCACAGCCCTCAGAGCACTTCAGAGCAGCTGTTTTTTCTAGAAATATTTGGGGTTTTGCTGTTCTAAACTGATTTCTAACAGCATGTAAAGCTGTGTCCTTGTTTAGCATCTCCTGGACTGCAACGTGAATTGTGGAGCTGGGAGAAGCAACTGAGGCTGTGTCTTTGCACCTTTTAAAGGATAACAAAACCACCTATAGTGAATATGTGACAAATGGGGAGAAAAACCAGTGTTCAGACACATGGAGGGGCCTGAGTGAGTCACAGAAGAAATCCTTGTCAGGAGAACACGACTGATCTTTTTCCCAAATGGAGAACAACTTAAACTTTTCAATAGATGGCTGCTGAGCATGGGGTTTCAAGCTGGAAAAAGTAACCCTGGACACGACTGTCCATCACTCCCCCCAACCATCCAGTGCCTTGAAATTGGGAAGAGTGATTGCCAAACTTTCCTGGTGAGAGAGAACCTGCCTGTGAATGCATTTGTTATTTTAAGGACTTGGGAGTCTTGAAGATCTGTGAGCTTAAATAAATTAAACCAACTTAATAGCTTCACAACACAGGGATGGAAAGAGGAGAATCTCCCAGCTCAGCATTGCTTTCCCACCACTCTGGGAGCAGAGATCTGTCTGATTCTAGTGAACTCCATCATGGAATGCAGTGCCCATCCCTGGCAGTGCCTAAGGCCAGGTTGGAGCCACCTGGGATAGTGGGAGGTGTCCCTGCCCATGGCTGGGAGTTGGAATGAGTTGAGCTTTAAGGTCCCTTCCAGCCCAAGCCATTCTGGGATTCTGTCACCAGAAAAGCCAATGTTTCATTAATTACTGAGAAAAACAACTCCACAGCTGGTTGGCCACACAATGCAAACCCTCCTCGCTCCCTGGGAAGCTTCATCTTAATTCTGTTACTCTTGTCAGAGGGCCTGGTTGTAGTTTTTGGGGGTTTTTTTAGCTTTGGAGGTCAGTGCCTGGGGTAAAGTCCCTGTGTGGCAGCAGAGCCCAATAGGGGGAGTCTGAACTTTAACTAAAGCCTTGTCTGAATTCCTTCCAATTTCCTGTACAAAGGATGAGCCTCACTGTGTGTCCAGGAGGCTCATAAATGTGGGGGCTGGGGGATCAAGGGGGAAGAGAATCTGAAGGCCTGGGGGCTTTTACTTTGCTTAAGAAGCATGGAATGTGGCTGTGAGACAACACTCAAAACTGTCTTGTCTAAATGTCTTTTAATTTATGCCCAAACTCACCCAACAAAGTGAAAATAAGTTGTTTTCCTGGTGTCTTGTGAGTGAAACACCTCTTGTGTTTGATATGGGATTGGACCAGATGAGCTGGATTTGGGCACATTTAGCCCTGACTGAAGTGAGGTGCGATGTTGCAACCCCCTGTCTCCCAAAGCCACCCAAACCACAACCAGCTTCAGCATCACCTGTAGCTCAAATCCACCCCATGGATTCATTCCAGCCACTAAAATGCAGGTTTTCTGAGCTTGGTTTTCTTTCTCCTGGTGGGGGGGGTGGGTTGAAAACTGCCACCTTTCTCTGTTAGCCTTCTGGGAAGGTTGGTTGTAATAAAAACCTTGGATTTAGCAGCCCTGGCACTGGCTTTGACCTTGGGTGCCCTTTTTACTGCTCCTCTTTTCCTGTCTTTGATGTCTGAGCGCTGCATATTTGTGGTGATTTCCACAGGCATGAGCTGTGCTCAGACAGACGGGGCTGCGCTTCCGGACTGGGAATGCTCGGGCTCGGTGTGATCCATTCTGAGGAGAGAGAGGTTTTATAACGCACAGCCATCAGCCTGGAACTCTCCAAGCAGTTAATTAATTACACTGGGAGCGGTGTGTTGGAGTGTGGAGGTGGAAGCAGCTCTGGGATCAGCAGAGGGGATTGATGGAGCTGAGTTAGGAAGGGTCTTGACCAAACTCGTGTGATGTCTTAACCCTCTAAACTAGGTGAGGGACAGCTCCATCAAGCAGGGGAAGGGGCAATCCCTGTTTTAGTCCCTTAAGCCTTTCCTATCCAAAAACATGAAATCCAATTGCATGCCTGCTAACACTGGCTTGGCTGAACTGGCAAAACACCCGGAGCAGAGGAATCCAGAGCATTAACTGTGTGTATTTGACTGATGGGGTGATAAAAACAGCACAGCTGCTGGAGCTGGGGCAGGAGTCCCCTTCTTCCTCTTTGGGCTGATCTTGGAGAAAGCTTTTCTGTTTCCCTGACATGGGAGTACAGAATCAGGAGATGAGTCAGAGGGTGACACCATGAGCTGCTCCTTTGTTTTATCGGGGGCTTGTGCCGAGAGGGGCCGGATTTGCACCCAACTGCTGGGCTGTGCAGGAATTGGATCAGCTCCCCTTTCTTTCAGGTCCTTGCATCCTCTTTCCTAATTTCCCCTCCCATCAGTGTGTTTTCAGCTCCAGCTCTTGTGCCAGCAAATAAACAGAAACGTGCTTTTTCACATCCTCTTTCTGATTCTCACACTGTTTTTCATGCACACTCTTCTGTTTCAGGTGTTTGTCCTCTTGAAGTCTGTTTACATTTTTTTTTTCCTTTTGAGAGTTTGAACCTGTTGGAAATTGGTACATGGAGATTTATTCTGTGGGGATACAGATGGTTTGTCCTGGCCTCGTGCCAAAATCAGTGCAAGGCGTGGGGTAGGGGACCACAATTAAGGTGCTTTAGGAATACTTGGCTCTGCTGTTTATTCCTTTTACCAAGTATCTGTTGGACTTGAAAACCTCAGGGGGAGGATGAGAGCCCAAAATTTCTTTTTTCCTCTTCCCAAGTGCCGTAAGTGCCCATTTCTTATGCTGCACCATCACCCACATCTCTCCAAAGGAGGAGCAGTCAGCTGTCCCTGCTCAAAGGAGGCATTGACGAGCCCCGGGCCCGGAAGCCGTCGCAGGGCGGTCGTGAGTCGTTCATTCAGGGATTGGAGAGGCCCAAAGCATCAGGGGAAGGCAGGATCCCGGGCAGATGGATCTTGTGGCTGCAGGGATGAGCAGGGATGTTGTTGAAAACCTGTGCAAAGTGTGTTAGGACTGAGCTCAGAGCCCAGTCTCTTTATTTGGGCAATAAGGCACTGCCATGTCCTGTGGGCTTCCTCCCAAATCCATGTACCTGCCTCACCTTTAGAGGATGGGCAGTGTTCAAAATCATCAAGCTTCAAAAGCAGGTGGAATTGCATACAATTCCAGAATGGTTTGGGTTGGAAAGGACTGTAAAGCTCATCTTTGTCCAGTCTGTGCCACAGACAGAGACTCATTCCACTATCCCAGGTTGCTCCAAGCTTTGTTCACCCTTGGGATGGGGCAGCCACAGCTTCTCTGGGCAACCTGTGCCAGGGCCTCCCCACCCTCACAGCCAGCAATTCCTTCCCAATATCCCATCCAACTCTTGTCCTGTGGCAGTGGGAAGCCATTCCCTGTGTCCTGTCACTCCAGGCCCTTGTCCAAAGTTCCTTAGGGCAGGATGTGAAGGCAGAGCTGGGGATTCTCTACTCCTGTGTGTAGACTGGAGTGAGCTGGACAGAGCAGTGCCTTGCTCAGTGCTGTATGACCCTACCTGTGTCTGTTGGTTCCTGATGGAGAAGGAGAAAGAGTGGGAGCTGAAGTTTAAAGGGAACAGACCACCTTGGCTTTCAAACCTATTGCTGTGACAGTTTTGGGAAGTTCTGAAATGCCTTGTTCCACCTGCTCCGTGTCTGGGAGTGTCAGCGGACGCTGTCAGTCACTGGGCTTTGGGAGTCAGCTGGGAACAGAGGGGGAGATGTGCTCCAGGGCTGTGTGGAAGCTCCAGGTGGGACCTTGGCTCCTGTGTGAATCATCTGGGGTGAGAGACACACACACACGTCACAGCTCTTACTCATGAGCCTGTTCTGACGCTCTTAGAGACGTCACAAAACTGCAGCTCTGTTCAAGTGCTCTTCCCATGCTGTCTGCAGCCAAGGGGATTGATGCCACTGAAGGAGAAAACGGGATGAATGTTATTTTTAACTTTTGCCAGTATCAGAGTCCCTGTCCTCCTGCAGCAAGAGAGTGAGGTACCCAAAGGCAGGAAAAACATCCAGAAAGATTGTTCAGTGTTTATTTCAGCAACTCCTTAAAGTGTGGCAGATGGGGTAAAGTAACATGAAGTGAAAACAGTCAAAGTGGGAATCAGTTTATCCATAATAAAATCAATTCTTTACTATTTCACAGGAGCTGCATGGTGACATTTTAACTCTTTTGGCTTGAGCTCTGTCCTGTGCCATAATGTTCCTTTCCTCCCTGGCTGCAGTGAATGGCCTTGTGTGTGTGTGTCCATGTCTCAGCTCGTCTCACATTCCTGGTGCTGCTTGCAGGGTCCTAAAAAGTGCTCAGGTTTTTCTGTTTGGGAGCCCCTGCATGTCCCAGAGCTGTGCTGACTCCTTTCCTCTGTTCAGTACCTTCCATTCCTCTATTTGTCCATTAAGGGGACAGGAAAGAAGGGAACCCAGTGGAGTGTTTGAGTGGGAAGAGGCTTCCTCAGGTCCAAGAGTTTTTAACCTTGGAAGCCACAATAACAGTCAAAGCTTCACTACCCCAGTCCCCTCAGTTAGGAGGAGATTCCTGAAGGATTTTTTTCACTGCTGTTTTCTCTGTTGTAACAGGGAATTTATTTTCTAGTAAATAGCAGAAAGTAACTCCCTGCTGTCTGTAGGATCATCCTTGGGATTTGCTGGTGTACAGATCAGTGTTTGTACCTGTTGGCTCTTCCTTAGGTGCTGTGGCAGCAGCTCACCCCACCTGGGGCAGGGATGGTCCTTAAAGCAGTGGCACGTGGGCTTTTCCCCCACGGGCTTTGTTACTACAAGGCATGGATTAGGACATTGACCCACCTGGCTGAGCAACCACTTGGAAAACAGCCTTTTCTGTCCTTTTGTTGTGCACAGATCCTCACTTGACCTCCCAAAAGCTTTTGATTTCTCCTTTTTTACAAAAGGCCCCATACCCAGTCACTGGGTTGGTCCAGAAGCATCTCTAGTAACGTTGGGTACAAATCAACTCTGGTGAAAGTGTCCATTGAAACAAGGAGAAAAAGCCAAGTCCTTCAGGCTATAGCAAGTTTGATTTAGTCAATTGGAATTCAAGATCTGGAGCTCCTGATGGGGATTTCCAGTTGGGTTTCCCCTTCAGGAGAGCCGTTGGTTGTATTGGAATTTGGTGAAGATTAATAAATACCTGTGGGATGAAAGGAAGGCAGTGTGAGATAAAAGTGGAGGTGGCTGATGAAATAGCTGACCTTGCAAAATAGTTTCTCTTGGCTCTTAAATGTCCTTAAATATGGAGGAACACAGGGTGTGGATATTTAAAATATGGAGAGGTTTCATGCTTAATATTTCACTGAGTTAGAGAAGCAACTTCTTGAGCAAACTGTGGCCCAGGACCCTGAGACACCTCACACAACCCAGGGGTGGTGTGGGGTTTAGAAACATTTGGACCTGGGCATAATTAAATGTTGAAATCACGTGTGTTTACTCTTAATGATTCTGTTGTTGTCTGTATTGTCAGTTAATTCGTTCAGTGAATGTGTGTGAGGAGCTGGGAACATGGACATCTGCACACTTTAATTGGCCCAGAGGGTCTCTGAAGAGCTCTGTGGGTTAGCTGAGCTTGGATGCTTTGGAATTCTACAGCATCTGTTTTCTCTTGTTCCTTAAGGAAAACTCAGTTATTTCTGTGGAATCTTAGATTTTGCAAACCCTGTGTCCTACAGGCCCTTAAAACTTCCTTTTTTTAAGCCTAGACAGACTTAACCAAAGTGCTTTACATTAAATGTGAATTTGCCTGGCTTTGAGGGAGGTTGGGGTTTTTTGCATTCTGATCATTTGTTCTAAGTATGGGGTGATGTTTTGGGTTGGGGTGTTCAAGATGCAGGTCTGGCTGTGCCTTTCCTTGGCACCTACAGCAGGAAACATGAAGTGATGTTACATAACAGGGATGGGATTGTACATCAGTCCAAGGATGTGGTTAGTGGAACTTCTGGCAGAATTAGGACCCAAATGCTGCTATTCATGATTAGCCCCAATTTTATTTCTTTAAAGGAGTATTAGTTTTTAATCATATGTGGAAAAGTCATAAACCCATCCCTTTTATTAGATGTAATTCAAATATTCAGACAGGACTTTGTCCAGCCTTGGATGTCCTGACGTTCCTCTACAATATTTAAGGACTATATTTCAGAAGTACCTGGGGAAATTAAAAGTTACTTTGCTGGCAGCACCAGCAGCATAAATACACTGGAAATGGGGGGAGGGGGTTATGCTGCTTTCTGGCTCAGGGCAGCTTCTCCTCCCCTGGAAAATCCAGGCTGTGCTGGCCCTGTCCAGGTGACCTCGGGGGCTCTGGGCTCACATTGAAGCCACTCGGTTTAAGTGGCTCCTGGATCCCTCAGTTCTTGTGCCACCAGCTGACATGATTTGCCCAGGAAAATCTTAGTCCATCATAACCTTTTCATTTGCTGGGGAAGCAGAGGAGGATGAGGCATGAGACGACTCGGGAAGGCCGGGATGGTTTTCCTCTTCAGGCTTTACAGGGGATGGTGGAATGGGAGCTCTCTGTGTGGGTAACTGTTGGCAAAGCCACACGTGGTGCTTCAGACTCCCCAGAAAAACTGCTTCAAGTTATATCTGCTTAAAAATCTACATAACTCTGTTTTTGCTGTGCAACGTGGGGATGCTTTAATTGTTCCTGGATTAAAGAGGCTTTAGTGCCTCCCTATAAAACAGGCATAAAACCTCCACCTCCAGCATGAAGGTTCAGAAGGATGATCTAAATATCCATGTGTGTGACCACTCTAGTGATGGGTGGACTTGCCAGGAGGACACATGCCCCGAAATTCCTGCTGGTGATCTCTGTCCCTGTGGCTCTGCTGAGGAAGTTCCAGGTGTAATCATCCCACTCTGTCTCAGGAGCATCCCAGGAGCCACACTGTGTGTCAGTGCTGGTGAGCTGCCCCTCAGCACCATTGGATCCTGGGCCTCAAAGCTGGTTCCCACCTCGAGGGCCCCTTGGCTGAGGAAGACATGGCCTGGTGTCCAAGATAATCCCCCATGGCTGCATCAGTTCAGAGCAGAGTGCAGCCCACTGCACAAGCTGCTGCTAAATTATTCCTTCTCAAGCTGTGCCAGGGAACTCCTTCCTTAACAAGCACTTTGTCCTCCTGTACCAGCACTGCTCCCTCTTTGAGGACTTTTATGTAAAACCATCACAAAAAAGAAGGAGCTGACTGGGGAGCAGCCCCATATCTCTGATATGGGCTGGTTTGAAAAGTCTTGTGTCTTGGTCACCTCCTTTATTGTATTGGCACATTTTAGATGTGCTTATGTCAGTGATGAGCTTGGGAGCAGCCACAGGTTTGGTGCTGTTGGTGTCCTGTTCTGGGCAGAATTCTCTTATGGAGAAAGGCTAAATGACAATTATCCTCCTTCCCCTCTGCAGGGATGAGGGAGGACTTCAGTCTTCTGTCTTCAGCTGCACTAGGTTAAAACCTTCAGGAATTTGTGTTAAAGAACTTTACAGTTAAGCACAAATAGTCACCTCCTCCTCTCTTCCCCTTTGAAGTCCTTAGATGGCTGGAGGTAACATGTGCTCTGTAGCTCCTTGTGCCAGCTGGGAATGCCTCATAAATGGAATTTTGAGACCTTCATGCATAGATTTCAATGGCAGATTCCTTGATTATACTTCTTTCTAGTGCTGACTGTTGTCTTTTGTTTGTCATGTCCATTAGGAAGATTCCCTGGGTGTAAATTCGTGCTCAATGCTCCATTTAGTGTCACTTTCTATTAAACTGTGCCCACCAGGGGTAGAGCTGCATTAATTCCTGAGCACCAGGCTGAGCCTTGTCCAGGATCCCTCCTCTCTCCCTGTCCCCAGTGCTGGCAGGCTCCTTTCCCAGAGTGCTTAATCCCTCAACCACAAAAAGGACAATTTAAACCCCCTGGCCTGCAGCTTGGCAGATAATGTGGAATTGCAGCCTGACCTGTGGATAACCTTGGAGTTCTCCAGGTCACCACTTGGGTCTCACTGCATGTGCTGTTCCCTGGGGAGGGACAGATCCCAAACACCCATCCAAGCCTTGGCTGGGCTGCAGCAGCTGATGGTTGTTTTTAAACAATCCTGGGAGCATTTTTGAGGCTGTAATTGTAGGATTTGCACGGGATGGGTTGTGCACCTCCAGACATGACTCGGGGTGGAAGAGAGCCCTTCCCAAAGTGTGTTTCCAGAGGGAAGGCAAGAGCTGACACGCTCAAGGTGGTATGTAAAACATGTCCTGGAAGCTTCAGCGTGCTAATGAACTAATGGCACTGAAATGATTTGCTAATTAAAGAATTAGAAGGCTTCAAATCAGGTAGTACCATAGAGAACAGATCTCAATGTTGAAGGGAAAATCTGTTCTCAGAGCAAGTGTTGCTTTTCCCACTTATGTCCTTATTTTTAATTTGGAAAATGCATAAGTTTTGTGTCCATCCTGGGGCTTCCAGGCTCCTGCTGCCTTGAGGATTGTATGGACCTTGGGGTGTCTGTGTTGGTTCTTGCCCAGTTTGCTCTGTAAAGGAGCACTGGCTGCTTCCTTCACCTACACAGCCTCCATCCTTCAGGAATGAGCTGCATCCTACCAGATTCACCTCCCTGCTGTCTCACATGAAGGACAAAAATAATCCTGGAGAATCACAGGGCTCCTTGTGACTCCAGCTGGTGTGAACGTGCCCGTTGCTCTCCATCCTTTCTCAACGGCTTCAAAACCCCCTTTGTCCCCTCGAGGCTGTTCTCCTGGCTCCAGCAGGGCTGCAGCCATTTGGTGGAGGTGTGGAAGCACGAGAAAGCAGGAAGGATTGTTGTGTGGAGCTGAGCTTTGAGCCTTGCCCAGCTCCTCTCCTGGAAGGCAAAAGAGTCAAAGCCATGGAGCAGGAGGGGATGTTCTGCCTCAGCTGAAAAAGGCACCAGCTTCTGTTTCAAAAGTGTAAATTTTGGGATGTTCCAGGGGTGCTTTGATGGATGTAGTTTCATTTTAGGATTAAAGATGTAGCTCTGAGCTGCAGTGGGAGGGTGGATCTGCCTTCCCTGACCGGGCTGTTTCTTCACACCCTGGTCTCAGATGTGATGGTCATGTGAGTGGTGGTTTGAACCAGCTCTCGGAATCCACAGAAAACTTCACCCAGCCAAGAAAAAAAGTAGTTTGCTGTTGAATGACTGGGCTGAGCTGGGCCACCAAGGGATCTTGTGATCCTTAGTCCTTCCTGAGGGAGGTGGCAGGAGCTGTGGGTGTGACAGCTGAGCAGCCAGGTTGGTTTGGGATACCGTGGAACCTGACCCGTGACAGCCTGGCTGTGGAGGGGCAAGGGAAGCACTCAGGGAATGATGCCTTGGCTTCTTTCCCTTTTCCCAGGGACACTGGGGCTACTTCATGACCTGCAATTATTCCCCTTTTCCCCTTCCATGAGCAGTGCTGCCAGAAGGTTTCTAAGCAACACTGTGTAGTGGGGGATGAGGGGGAAATCAGCTTTTGAACCTGCAGCCTCCAGAACCTTTGAAGTCTCTGTTTCTTTCCCTATTTGGCCACCACAGGCGTGGACTGGAGGATTTGCTGGATGGAGGACTTGGGCTTTCCTCTGCTCTTTTTGATCCAGGAAGTGTGAGATGTGCACTGTAAGAGCCCTGCAAAGTAGCAACAGCCACTAAATTCACCTGTACAATAAATTATTGTTACTATTTTATTTTACTCAAATATGAGATATATTAATGTTGGAAGGGCTGCAAGGTGAGCTGTTGCTCTAGAAGAAGGCAGTCTGCTGCCTGGTACTAAAGATTCTCTTATTTTTGTCAGGGCCACAAAAATAAGTATTTTGGTGACAGAGGAACTTCAGGACTTTGTCTCGTTCCAGGGAATAGCAGGGGTGTAATAACTGCATAAAATCTTCTAATTAAAAGAGGCAGCTGAGCTGTTTAGGCTTGTGAACTGCCACTAAAATGCTAATTACTTTAGAGTGTGAGAATGTCTGGAAAAGCTTCTTCATCAGGAATCATGGAGGTTTCTCCTGTTTGAATCAAGTTCTTGGGTTATATGAAATCCCAGGATGGTTTGGGTTGGAAGGACCTTAAGGATCATCTGGTTCCACCCCCTGCCATGTGCAGGGACACCTTCCACTGTGCCAGATTGCTCCAACCTGGCCTTGTTTAGTGTCTGGAGCAGCTAATCCATGAACTGCTGACCCTCCAGCATTTTTGGGTGGGACACCTGCTGCCTTCTTGAGAACCTGCATTTTTTTGTGTCCTCTCAGAGAACAGAAGGTGATTCAGCATCTTCTGCCACCTGTGAGAATAACTTTGGGAGAAATATCTGAAAAATTTTGTGAGAAATATCACTGTTTCTGGTCAACTAAAAGCCCATTACTCCCCCAGTTTTGGGGATTTTTGCATTTATATCTGTATTTGTACCTGGCAGGTTGTTCCTTGCTGGTGTGGTCAGGTCTGGGGAGCTCCTGAGGGAGGAGGGCGAGGGAAAGAGCTTTAAGATAAAATTACTTTTATTTTACTGAGGTCCTCTCATGCCTCCTGCTTAAAGCTGAGTGAGCTGATGATTTCAGAGTGGATTGTGCTCACAGAAAGATGCACATGGGCCTGGGGAGCAGCATCTTCAAAGAGCATTGGTGATGGTATGTACATGGTTTGGGAGAGCACAGCAATCCTTAAGCTCATTCCTTAGTGTCTGTACCTGCTCCACCTTCCCCAGCCCCATCAGACTCCACCCTGTGAGTAAACCTTCCCAGACTTGGAGGATTTGTGGAGCTGGTGTCTGTCCTGCTGTGAATTCAGGAACTCAAGGTTTAGGCTCTTCCCATCTCTTACAGGGAAGTGATTTCTTAAGAGAGACCCACTTTGTTCTCATTTGAGAGCGAAAAAAACACTTGGAAAAGCATCTTGTGCAGCAGTTTAATGTTCCTGGAGAAAAGGAGGCTCAGGGGGCACCTGGAATTCTCTCCGTTTCCTGACAGGAGGGGGGAGCTGGGGGGGGGTCGGGCTCTGCTCCCAGGGAACAAGGGATGGGATGAGAGGGAACGGCCTCAGGCTGGGCCAGGGGAGGGACAGGTTGGATATTGGGGAAAATTCCTTCCTGGAAAGGGTGGTCAGGCACTGGCACAGGCTGCCCAGGGCAGTGGGGGAGTCCCCATCCCTGGAAAAGTTCAAACAAGGTGTGGAGGTGGCACCTGGGGACGTGGGTCAGGGGTAGCCCTGGCAGTGCTGGGAAAAGGAATTGGACTCAGGGATCTCAGAGGACTTTTCCAACTTTAGTAATTCCATGATTCCAATGTTTAGGATCACTTGGGATATCAGCCCACCACAGTCCTCTGTAAGTTAGAGCAGACTCCAGCTCAGCTGGGCTTGGTGCTGCTCTCCAGGACTCACCTCGTTGAGCCTTTTCCCCCTCCTTTAATATTTTGGTCTGTTCATGAGGTGCCTGGCCTGGGGTTGTGGCTGGAGGCTGTGAGGGATCCCTTGGAGCAGCAGGGACTGCTGGAAGACAAATGGGGCTGCTCCAGGTTCCTGGGCATCACCTGTTTCCTGCAGCCTAATGGGAGTTTCAATTAACATGGACAAGTGCAGTCATAAATCACCCTCCTAAAATTAAATGGAATTTTAAGTCTCCATCAACACGTTCCCCATGATGCTGCTGCCCCTCTGGAGGGAGCTGAGGAGAGCTAGTGGCTCTTCCTTGTGAGTCCATTTATTGTGGGAATAAAATGGGAATTGGAGAAATACAAAAGTGGCTGGTGTTTTATGGAGGAAAGAGGACAAGTCAGCTGAGGAGAAGTTGTTTGTAGCTGAGCAAGGGATGCTCTCCTGGCGTGTTGCTCACCTTGTGTTACCTGAGCTGGCACAGACACGATCCAAGGAGCCTCTGTGGCTTTTTTTGTTATTTACCAACATTTCACAGCTTGGTTCAGACCTGGATTTAACCTCACTCAGGCTCTGCTTTGAAAACCCACTTCTGGGTGATGCTGCTCTTAAAAATACACCTCAGAGTTCACAGTTACAGAAATATTCTGTTTGTGGCTTCCAGACCCATCCCCCCTCAAGGAAAATCCCAGCAGGAGAAGCGGGATTTAGACACAGTTTCTTGCACCCCAGCTGAAAATAGCCGGTTTGCCTGGCTGCCGGGCTTGCAGTTGGGGGAGACAGAGATGGAGTAACAAAATCAGGTTGTCCTTAGACACACATTTGTATTGAGCAGAAGAATTGATTGGGGTTTTTGTGGCGTTTGCTGGGATCCGGGTCCTGGCAGGAGGGGTGGGGTGGGTGATTTATGAGATCCGGGGTGAGCTGTTGCCAGTGCTGGTTAATTTAGAGATGCAAAACTGAGCCTGAAAGTAATGAGCTCTGCCTAATTAGGTGCTTGTCTGCAGGTGGAACTATTGCAGCTGGTGCTCCCAATATTGCTGGTTTGTATTGGAAAGGGAGTGAGTGGGATGCTGGGAATACAGTTAATTTGGAACAAAGGGAGTTTTTTGTGTTACCTTCCCCTCTAACCCCCATCTTTCCTTTGGCATTCCCACTTAGCTCAGCTGTGAGATGGATCACACATGGAAAGGGTGGGGGAAAGCCTTGTAAAAAAGAGGGAGGAAGGAGATAGTGACAGAACAAGGAAGAATGATTAAAACTGAGGGAGGACAGGGTTAGATGGGTATTGGGAAGGGATTCTTCCCTGTAAGGGTGGAGAGGCCCTGGCACAGGTTGCCCAGAGAAGCTGTGGCTGCCCCTGGATCCCTGGCAGTGTCCAAGGCCAGGTTGGAGCAGCCTGGGACAGTGGGAGGTGTCCCTGCCCATGGCAGGAGGTGGGATGAGATGAGCTCCTTGGTCGAGTCCCTCCAACCCAACCCATCCTGAGATCCTGTGATATTTTATGGAGTGGATGTTTAAAAAGGATGTAAGTTGGAGGACTGGGAGCTGTGTGTGGGTGCAGCCAGGACGTGCTCTTTGGCCATGGCGGGTTTGCTCAGACACAAGGGCTGGGGATGTGCCAGGGGGGCTGTGCCCCCCTCAGCTCCGCGCGGTTGGACGTGCGGGCGCTGGCATCCACGGGGATCCCAAACGTGTTGGGATCCAGAACCCAGGGGAGAGCAGGAGGGATGTGAATAGCTGGAGGAAGGACAGGGACAGCACATTGTTCACTAAGCATTCAAAGGTCACATTTTCCTTTCAAACTGTAGTTTTCAGCCTCGGAAAGCTTGTGGTTCCTCGGGATTTGTGTGCCCTTTTTTTCTTTGGAAAGCTGTCCCTGTTGCCATTCAGGTCCGTGCAGGCACAGCTCGGGGGACATTGTGTGGCAAACAGCAGGGAAGGGAAGTGTTTGGGATCATTTGGAAGCTGGTGCTGAGATTAATGATGGGAAATGAGGTAAAAAGATGAACTTCGAGACAAGTTTCATGGGAAGAGTGTTTGTTTCGAGGCATAGGCAGGGAAAGCCTCACTGTAACATTGGGATCAGGGCAGGGCTTGGGAGAGGAGGATTTAATGAAGAGCGCTTGGATGGCAGAGGGCTGGACAAGCCTTATCACTTCCAGTTGTCATCACATAGTTCAGTGGGGACCAAGGAATGAGTCCTGCGCTCGGGGATTTCCCACGAGGCAATAAAGGAGCCCTGAAACATCAACGGTATTTATGTAGGTGCATCTCTGGTACAAAAGCAGACAATAAATACCTTATTTAAAGCATTGTTCCAAGTATAAACCAGCCCATAAACAAGAACTTAAAGAGAATTTGGTGTTACTTTAATACACAAAATACGTGGAGTATTAAAGAGGTCGTTTGCACAAACACTTCATTGATCCACTTAAAATTTATATGTTTGATAAATGGCAGCTGGGCTGTGAACACTGACTACACATGTGGCACTAAGGAGCTTTATACTGGGCCATAAAATGTTGAAACAAGCTTAATAATGGCTTTTGCCATCAGCTCCTTCTGGGGATGAGTCGTTAGGGAAGGTGGCGGATGCTGGAGCTCTGTGCCTCTTTACAGGATGATGTACTGCTCTCTTACAAACCTTGGTACTTCCAGACCATAAACTTCATTTTTGCCTATTTACAAACACCTTTAGTGGTGTTCCTTTCTTTTTAAAACCTTTGACTTGCCAGAAATACCTCCTTAAATCAGAATTAAGTGTTGGTGTAAAGCTGACGTGGACGTTGAAGGAATTCCTCACCTGCAGCTCTTAACTGTGACCTGATTCCTGAGTGCTCATGCCAGCAAAAAGTTGTATTTATTTTTTTCCTTGGTGTAATAACAATAAACATGAAACACTGAAACAGCAGTGCCCCACTGGGGCTTGACCTGTGGTACAGTCAGAGCTGGGAATTGTGCTGGGAATTTTGACATCTCATCGTGTTGCTCAAGAGCAGTTGCATCCGGCCAAGGAAATGAAAATAAAAGCACTGTTTTCATAGAGAGGCCACGTTGCTCCTTTGGTGTTCAGCCAAAAGGTCTGACCCTCCTGTCAGGAGTCCTCTAGCTAAAAAACCAACCTGAACAAACCAAAACCACCCCAGAACAGACCAAAAAACCCCCAAAGCCACCCCAAAACGGGATCTCTGGAAGGTTGGGAGATGGGATATGCCACTGGATAGAGGCAAGGGAAGGATTAGGGATGGTTGGCATTTTGGTAGGTGGGTTTTAGGTCTTTAAGCATCTTCCAAAGTCCTTGAATTATGCTGGTTTTGATTTTTGTGCTGTTAATTATCTCTCATTTGTTACGGGCACACTCAGCTCTGGTCGTTGGTGCTCGAATCCTGTAAGAGATGAAACCGTGGAGATGACAAGGACACAGGAAAACAGTGTGTGCCTCTAATTAAGGGCTGAGTTCTATGGATACCCAGAGGGATTGAATTGTGGTCACCCAGGCAACACCAGTCCTGCCTTTTCCTGGGTTTGGAGCCGTTTGCTTTGCAACCTGACTTTTTTTCCTTGGAAGAAGTCAGTTTGGTTGTCATATTTCAGCATGGAGAAGATGTGACACTGTTTTGATCTCGCACCATAATTTTTTCCCAGGTGATGTGTCAGTGGAGTTTGGTTTGGGGTTTTATTGTTGGTTTTTTTAAAGGCTGTAGTTTGCTTTACCAGCTTTCCTTCCCTGGGTTTCTGAAACATGATCTGTCAAAAGAGGGATTGATTTTGAAGGGAGAGTTGATTGATGAGGTGGTTGCTAAGAACAGGGGGCCATGGTGCTGTGTTTGGGGGTAGTGAGTGGAAAGCTGAGGGAAACAAGCTGCAAAATTTCCTGCTGGGGAGTTTGTGCTGTGATTTAATTCTCCTTGTGCTGGGGAACACCAGAGCTCTCTGAGCTCCTCATTCCTCACTGTGCAGCTTTCCAGAGCACACTGTGCTGCAGGGGAGTTGATGTTTTCCCCTTATCCTTTCCTTTATATGCCTGGCTGGATTATTACCCCATATAAACTCGCTACGAGGAGCACGACGCTGCCTCCCATCCCTTCTCCGCTGAAAAATTTTCTCGGCAGAAAAATTGGGAAAGCAGAGGGATCTGGGCACCAGAGCCTGTCGGGAAGGCGTCGCTGCGGCCCCCCTTGTGCTGCCTCTTTAAGAGCTCAGGCTCTGCCTGCGAGGGGGACAGGCAGGAAGAGCTCTGGAGCCAGCCCGGCGTGGCACGGATACAGCCGTGGGTACAGCCCTGGATACAGCCATGGATACAGCCATGGATGCGGCCACGGGCTTCGCTCAGGGATGCAGGGAGAGGAGCCAGTGCTGAGGCAGCTCCCTGAGGGAACTCTGTGGGATCTCAGTGAGAGGAGTCTCTGGGGTCTCAGTGATACAGGTCCCTGGGATCTCAGGGACGGAGCTCTCTGGGATATCACTGCCAGAGCTCTCTGGGATATCACTGCCAGAGCTCTCTGAGATGTCACTGCCAGAGCTCTCCCGAGCTTGCTGACGGAGCTCTCCAGGCTCTCACTGGGAGAGGTCTCCGGGATCTCACTGCTGGTGCTCTCTGGAGCTTGTCAGAGCTCTCTGGGATCTCACTGCCAGATTTCTCCAGGATCTTACTGACAGAGCTCTCCAGGACCTCACTGCTGGATCTTACTGTCAGAGCTCTCTGTGAAGCTCTCCAGGATCTCAGTGACAGAGCTGTGTGGGATCTCACTGCCAGAGCTCTCCAGAGCTCACTGCTGGAGCTCTCCAGGATCTCACTGCTGTGTCTCTGGATCTCACTGCTGGGTCTCCCTGGATCTCACTCACTGGATCTCAGTGCCAGGTAGGACCGAGCACGACGAACAAAAGGCTTTTCCCACGAGTGCAGGATGGTGGAGCTGCCCAGGGTGGGGTGATGCTGGGGAAGTTCCAGCTGCTGTGACTGGCAGAGCTTCTCCCTTTGAACCTTCTCAGAGCCCAGGCGGTTTCCCAGCCGCTCAGTGAAGTGTTTCTGCTGTTGGGATTTCACCTCCTGCATTTTAATTACGTGGTGAATAGAGAAGAGGCTGCAGAGGAGAAACACGCTCTTGTAAAGCTCCCTGCCATCACACCCCTGCCTGCTCAGAGGGGTTTTACAGCTTCCTTGCTCCAAAAAGCTGAAAGAAAAGCTCGAATTTGATGTGGTTTCTTGCCCTCCTGTAACCTCCCTTGATGGTTTTATCTGGTGTTTTTTAATACACAGTCTCAGTACAAGCAGGGACACGGTGGGGATTATATAACCCTGGGGAAAGCTGGTGGGAGACTCGCTCTGTTCCTGGGCAGGGAGGAAAATCAGGAGTTCTGGAATGGTTTTGTGTAAGGCACCCGTGGTACTGTGGATATTTTTATTCCTGTGAGAAGGAGCTTCCTCAGTGCAGGGAGCTGGGAGGGGAGGAGAGGCCAGCAGTGCCTGCTCAGGGAAAAATAGGTGGTAGTTGCTGAAAGGAGCTTAGTTGAGAAGCACCATTCAAGAGAAAAGGAATCCATTTGGGGAGAAAACATAGTGGTGCTATTTCTTTCCCCTTCCAGTCTCGGAGGCAGGAGCAGAGCAGGGAAACCTGTACAAATTCCTGCTGTAAGAGCCGATTTTGCTGCGTGTTTCCAGGTTGTTCATTGCTGTAACAGCACACAGGAATCTCACAGAATTGCAGTTTTGGAGCATGAGTGGAAGGAGCAGAGAAATGTGATACAAGGAGGAGATTTCTTCAAGGAATTCCTCCTGACTGTCATTTCACTTTGCATTTGGCAGTGCCCCTGACTGCTCCAGCAGCTCCAGGCTGGATTTCTTTTCCTTAATCGCTTTACAGAGCAGTCTCATATTCCCCTCTCCTCAGAGCGTGGCTGTGGCTGTCTAATTAAAAGAGATCCTCCTCTTTTTAGGGAGATTTTTGGTTTCCAGAAAAAATTCCGTTTGGTTTCCAGCCGGAGTTCCTTCTCCCACTGGGTCTGTAATAGCTCCTGAAAATTCCCCAGCTTGTAATCACTGCTGCAGCCAGATGGGGACTGGGTGGAACTCCCAGTGCATCTGTGCCTGCATTTATTAATGTGCCAGAAGTATCTTGCTTAGGTGAGATTTTAAATATATATTTCATGAGTTAATGAGCCCTGAACAGCCATGAGGAGAATCCAGTGCCGGTGCTGCCCATTGGCTCCATCCTTCCCCTGGATCCTGGTGTGATGCTGGGGGAGGAGGGGGAGCTGAAACATGAGCAAAGCAGAGGCTGCAGCTCCACTTTACTGACCTGATGGTTCCAGAGGTGGTTTAAGAGATTCCCCTTGGATTTAAGAGGTTCCCCTGCTCCTGCTTTGTCACTCTCCTCGTCTTTTCTCCCTGCGGAAGGAGCTCTGGAAACAGGGTGAGGTTTGGGTTATCTTTGCTTTTCCAGCCCTCCCTTCCCACCCTCCTGGATCACTTTGGAGCACAGCTGCACACATCAATGACGTGGGTGGCAAGGATATGGGGGAGGAGGAAGAGGGAGGGCACAGGATGCTCCTGAATTGGATCTAACGTGCCAGAATAGTAACATGGAAGTGCTGCCTCAATTATCCAGCACATCCTGGTGGTCCTGGCTGTGGGGAATCAGCACTGCAGCAGAGCTGGGCCGGGGGGATTTTAGCTCTTGCACTTGCCTGGGTGTGCTGGGGCAGTGGGAGGCCAGAGATCCCGGGGGCTGTGCTGGGGCAGGGATCCTGGGGATGTAGTGGGACTGTGATCCCAGGGCTGTTCTGGGACAGGGATACCAGGAATTGTGCTGGAAGAGTGGGAGGGCAGCAATACCGATTGATGTGCTGGGACAATGATCCCAGGGGCTGTGCTGGGACAGGGATCCCAGGGGCGGTGCTGGGCAGTGGGAGGGCAGTGGTCCCAGGGATCACTGGGATGTGCTGGGACAGGGATCCCAGCTGTGTTTCAGTCCGTGCAGCCCCTGCTGGCGTCGAAATCTCTGTGTGGGAGAGCAGATGAGTCCCCCAGAGGAGGTTTGGATGTGGATGCTGCTGCTGGATGAGGTTCCACTTCCCACCTGCCTGCCAGGACCTGTTCACCTCCCATGGGGGTGTCCCCGTGCTGACACTTACCCCACTTCCAGGGAAGGAGCCTCATTAGCACGAGTCTGATGAACTTCACTGTCGCCCTGGCTCTCTTTTGCAGTGACAGCAGCTGTTACCCCAGGATGGGCTCCTTTGGCAGGTGCATGGACAGGGAAGGTGGAGATTTCCATAGGGGAGCAGAAATGAGCTCCAGGGGGTTTGGAGGGAACCAGGAATTTTTCCAGTATCCCAGCTCCTTACAGGGAAGCAAGAATCTCTCTGGTATCCCAGCTCCTTGCAGAGAGTCACTCTATGGATGCAATAATTTGAATGCTGGAAATAATCACTTTCTCCAACCATTATATCTCATTAATCCTTACTGGAATTTAAGGCATTTCGTCCCTCTCAGTATTGTGTCCAGGTAACATTCTTTGGCAAAAAGGACTTTAAAGGTTTCTTTCGGATGAGAATCACCCCTCCCTTGAATTATCTCAAACATTGACCCCAAACTCTGAAATCCCTCTGGAACTGCTTCCTTCAGGCTCTTCCTGGGTGCAAAAAGAGCGGGTGCTCTGCTCAAAGGAGATTATTTCCTCCTGCCTTATATAAGTTCTAAAATAAGAAAATAAATCCCAACCTTATCGAGGATGAAACCGTTCTTCCAAACCCAGGAACGCTCCCCTTTGAAGCAGTGATTGCTCCCATTGATTGTCAGGACTGCCTGGAGATGGGAGATCTCTCAGCCACACAAGGTGGGCAGCTCCCATTCCTGTCAGAGGGATGTTCTGGGGGTGGAGGAAAGCAGCAGGAAAATTGGGTTTTCATTCTCTCATAACAGCGTGTTTCTAATCCTCCTTTCCCAAATTTTGGGTTTCTGTTGTTGTTTTCCAAAACTTGAGGATGAATCCTTGGGATAAAGGCTGGGAGAGGCACCTGGATTCTGCTGAAGTCTGTGGGAAATTTTCCTCTTGTTTTGCTGAGTCAGGATTTTAAATCTCATTTGGTTGTTAAAAAACCTCTTTGGTTATCAAGTAGCACCACTGGGCTGAGCTGGCAGGTCTGGAAAGCAAAGATGAGCCTCAGACCCTGCAAATAAATCCCTGCCCTCATTCAAAAAAAAGGGTGAAACGAGATGGAGGGTGAGGGAGCCCATCCTGGGGCCAAGACCTGTGTCTGGTTTTCCCAGCCCAGAGCTGGCTGTGGGCTCTGTCCTGTGTCTCAGGGTGGACAGGACAGGACTCCCCTGCAAAGGTGTTGTGAAGGTCAGAGCCAGGCTCTTCCCTCCTAATCCTATCAAGCTGAGTTTTTATTGTGTCTGGTGCTCAAACACTGAATATGTAACAAATCTTGGAGGGTTTAGAGCAATTCCCAGCCTGTTTGGTGGGGGAGGAGCTTTTTAGTGACGTGTTCAGAGCCAAGATGGTGAGATACTGTAAATTTAATTCTGAATATTTGTTTCTGACACTGTAAATTTGCCTAAAGGAGGAGTTGATCCGTCTGGGATGTGCTGGGAACAGTCAGCAGGGACAGAGCAGGTCATGTGTGAACAGTCCTGACTTCAACCTTAAAAATTGGTCCCATTTTAGGGGAAACAGGTGGATTGTTGAGCTTGGATCACTCAGGTGTTGTCAGCACTGGCAGCACTGTCTGTCCTCCCACTGGGATGTTGGTCCCTGCATTAATTTGGAGATCAAACTTGGAGTGCAAAGACTCAAATTAATCTTCTGGGCTCAAAATGTAACTGTGTTAAAAGTCTAGTGTGTTCTTCCTTGGTTGACCAAACCCAAGAAGTGTTTTCATGACTTTATTTTAAGTGTCCCACCACGTTAACACGTGAGGTTTATGTCCTGCTGTGTGTGCCAGAACCTTAACCAGACTGTTCTCATTTTCCCCTTGTCTTTACTCCACAAATAAAATAGATTCTAATTTTTTTTTTTTGGGGGGGGGTGGTGGTGGTGTGTGTGTGTGTTATAAAGTTATTTGCCCATTTTTTTCCCTTGGATTCCCACAATACCTTTCCAATTTACACAGTTGCAGTTTGCCCTTAAATCACCTTTCAGCAGCTCCTGGAAATGGCCTGTTTATCCAAGAGCCCCTGTTTGTGGTGGGGAGAGGAGGGAAGGAGTCACTGGGTGAGGAGGGGCAAACAAGGAAACAATTGCAGCAGGATTCCTGCGTGGTTTGCAAAACAGGAGCTGCCATTGTCCCGGGGCCCTGCTGGTCAGCAGGGTTTGTCCCACTGAATGCCAGGGGCTTGTGGCTCCTGGGATTTTTCCCTTACTCTTCCAAATGACTGCGGGGTGGGGGATGCTCTTGACAGGCCCAAGGGTTTGTGGATTGTTCTGCGGCGAGTTTGTATTCGGTCCCCTCGCTGTGTTGTGGGAACAGCCTTTGGAGCCACACTCTGCTCCTCTTTGGGAGAATCCCAGGGATCAGAGCTGGCTGAGAGTCCTGAAGGTGGGTGTGTGTCCTGTCTGGGAGAACCTTTGGGATTGGAGCTGGCTGTGAGTTCTCTTTAGGAGAACCTTTGGGCTCAGAGCTGCTGGGGTGGCTGTGAGTCCTGGAATGGATGTATGTCCTCCTCTTTGGGAGAGCCTGTGGCATTGGAGCTGCTGGGGTGGCTGAGAGTCCTGGAGGGGTGTGTGTGTGTCCCCTTTGGGAGAACCCAAGGGATCAGAGCTGGCTGAGCGTTCTGGAGGTGGGGGTGTGTGTCCTTTGGGAGGATCTGCAGGATCAGAGCTGGCTGTGAGTCCTGGAGGTGGATGTATGTTCTCGTCTTTGGGAGACCTCAAGGGATCTGCTATGATTGCTGGAGGTGTGTGTGTGTGTCCCCTTTGGGAGAGCCCGTGGGATCAGAGCTGTCTGTGTGCCCCTGGGTATGTCCCCAAAGAGATCCCTGCCTTTCCTTGACTTGCTGTGTTGCAGAATCCCCCGGGGTCCTGTCCAGCAGCCCCTCGAGGATCGGATCTTCACTCCGACCGTCTCCGCTGTGTACAGCACTGTGAGTATCTGCCCAGGGCCACCCTCCTGTGCCCTGATCATCATGACTCATGGCCTATTCTATTATACATCAGCTGGGTTATCACAGAGTTATTAAAAAAAACACAAAACAGTGCAATTAGGAACCATACAATTAAAACCCTCACATTCGAAAAACTTCTCTTTGCCTCCTGAGAGAAATGGTGGAGAAAGACCCTTTTTGCTGCATGTGGGTAGGAAAAGAAGAAGGGGGGGCCCTTTCGCTCTCTACAACTCCCTGACAGGAGTGGGGGAGCAGGTGGGGGTTGGGCTCTGCTCCCAGGGAACAAGGGATGAGAGGAAATGGGCTCAATTTGTGCCAGCAGAGCTTTAAGTTGGATATTATGGAAAATTCCTTCATGGAAGGGGTGCTCAGGCACTGGTGGTCATGCCCATGGCAGTGGTGCTTCCACATCCATGTGGATGTGATACTTGGTGATATGGTTTAGTGGGAATGGGGCTATTGGTCAAAGGTTGGGTTGGATGATCTTGAAGGTCTTTTCCACCCTTAATAATTCTATGATTTTATGAAGACCCTTTTTTGTTGCATGTGGGGAGGAAAGGAAGAAATCCTTGGTGGACTTTTGGGTCTATTCCTGTTTTCAAGCATCTCCAGTTTTATTTAGCAGATGGCAGAGTGAGTTTGTCAACAGTTTTACCAGGGTGACAGTGTTTTGTCCATATATTCCCTCTGGTGTCTCCATTGCTTTCTTTCCCCTTGCATCTCAAACACTCACTTAGAGTGTATTAGTGGCTTCATGTTTCTAATACCTTCTTATCAGAAAAAAAATCAAGGAAAATCTGTTTTCACATGAAACATTCCATCATCACAGAGGGAGAAATGTGGTGATGTCAGACTGGATATCTGTAGGGGCCTTTGGCTCACTGTCCTACATGTTTGTTAATGTGTAATATTGATTATTGTGGAAATTTAGCTTAGAAACAACGATGTTTATTTGTGAACACATGACAGTGTTTTCCTTTTATTCATTTGGGGTTTTTTTCCAATGGCAATAGCTGGAAGCCCAGGGTTATTTATAAGCTTTGCTTGATCAGCACAGCCCTGGGAAAGTCATATTTTGCTTTTCTGGTTGGGATGGTGCAAATATTTGCAGTGCTCCCTCAAAAATGCTTTTAAGCTGCTCTTTTAATTATTTGGGGAAAAGGAAGAAAAGCTGTAGATGGGATAAATTCACTGTATTTCATGCAGTAACATAAGCTGCTTATAGAAAAACATAAGCTGCTGGGGGAGGTTTTCTCCTTCTCTGTTTGCAGGAGTGCCTGGCAGTGGGGTTGTCAGCTCCTGCTCCTTGTGGGGTCCAGGGCTGGAGCATCCCTGGCTCAGGAAAGCTGTGGCTGCCCCCATCCCTGGAAGTGTCCAAGGCCAGGTTGGAGCAGCCTGGGACAGTGGGAGGTGTCCCTGCCCGTGGGATGGGATGAGTTTTGTGGTTCCTTCCATCCCAAGCCATTCCATGATGATGATCTTTGGCTCGTTCCCTTTTTGGGTTGTAGAGACTCCTCTTGTATCAGAGGAGGTGCTGCCAGGAGGTGCCAAGCTGAGCTTTGGCCAGGATTAAGAAATGCAGAGGCTCAGGTGATAGTTGAGTAGCAGAAGGATCTGAGCTTCCCCATGGATGTTCTGGTGGGCAGCCAGCCCTGGATTTCCATCCAGGTGAGATGGAAAGGCTGGGACACAACTCTGACAAGGGATTAAGATTTTGGGGTTTGTGGCTTTGACAGCAGTGAACCAACAAAGCTGAACTGCAAGGCTGGCGTTGGATTTTGTGCTCCCTCTGCACTCAATATCCAATATATGTATGTATGTATGGAAAGAAGCAAAACCAAAGGAACAAATTGGGAAGGAATTCCTCCCTGTGAGGGTGGGGAGACCCTGGCACAGGGTGCCCAGAGAAGCTGTGGCTGCCCCATCCCTGGAAGTGCCCATGGCCATGTTGGGACAACTTGGGGTAGTGGGAGGTGTCCCTGCCCCTGGAATGGGATGAGTTTTAAGTTCCCTTCCAACCCAAACCATCCCAGAATTCTGTGAACATAAATGTACAAGCAGTTGTGATAAATAATTCAGGTTTTATTATCCTTTGTATACCCCATACAACACTTAAAAACCACTTTAAAAATATCTGAATGCCTTTTAAAGAGGGTTATTTTTTTCAGTTCTCTCCTCCCAAGATATAATGCAGATGCCTGTGGGGAAAATATGACTGTAAAAATTTAAATTAATGTAAAATAGAAAAGTAACTGTGAAGAATGACCTAAAATAGCTTTTCAGTGTGGAAAAATATCACTCCTTGCTGTGTTACAGGAATAGAAGCCAGGGCTGGGAGTATTTCAGTTCTAGGCTTTAAGAAAGCACAAGTTTGAGAGAAAATTTCGTGTTTTAGGGAAAGGAGGGAAATTTCTCAGCAAGGTTCCTTTTAGGCTTCCATTTGAAGCCCCAGGCAGGTGACACATTTAGAGGAGTCTAGGGAAAAATGAATTGGGATAGAAAAAGCACTGATGGGAGGGCCTTGATGAATTCATTCATGAAAGATCTGGACAGTTGGTTCCATAAGTAAACATTGTGATCTGTGGTCTGGGTTTGCAACAAACAGGATGATTTTTAGTTGATGATTTTTATATCTAGTTTGTCTGGGTTTTACCAAAACTTGAAGGTGTGGAAAAGCACCACGGAATCACAGAACCATTGAGGTTGGGAATGACCCCCAAGATCATCAAGTCCAACCTTCAAAGTCCATCCAGGGACTGCTTTCTCCCTTCCATGTTTTATTTGCTTGATAGAACATCTCTCATACTGATAATAAAACTAAAATCACCTTACTTCACCATATATAATCTTCATTTATGTTACATAAATACTGATATTTGGTATGTTGTTGGATTATTTTGGGTTTTTGGGGGTTTTTTTAAATCAATAAATCCAGCAGTAGAATTATTTTGAAGCAAATCACAGTTGGAAATAATTATTTCAATGAACTGATCTTGTAATAATTTCCCCTCTTATCATAAAAGCTACTTTTAGACATAAAGGTTTGGGATTTTAAGCGACTTCTTTCCTGGTGTTTCCTCATTCTTTATACTGCAAGAAATTAAGACAATTACTCATTGTGTCCCCTGTAAGATCCCAAACCTGTCGAGTTTGAAGGGGAATAAGAATGGAATTTTGTTTCCGTTGTAAATTATTTCCAAGAGATTTTTTGCGGGGTTGGAGTTTTTGAAAAGACTTTGAGCTCTATCAGCAAAAGAACTGCACCCAGGGTGACCATAAATCCTACAGGGCTGTGCCTGTGCCCAGAGAAATGTGGCTGGTGCTGTTGAGAATGAGATTACTGTGGACAAATGGCCAGGAGCAGATGTGCTCCTCACATTGTGCCTGGGGCACGAGCCTGGGATTGGGTAAGAGGAATAGCTGTGTTGAGGGACTCCCATTTTTTGCACAAATGACCATTTTTGGTGGGTTCTGTTGGAGGCTTGTAGCTCTGTCAGTAACACACTGGGATCTCAAGTGCTGGAGTTTGGGCCACAAGTACTTTGGGATAAACTGTTATAGTCTGAGGAGGAACACTGGGGCCCTGAGCAGCCTGGGGTGGTGGGAGGTGTCCCTGCCCAGGACAGGGGTGGAATGAGATGAGGTTTAAGATCCCTCCCAGCCCAAACCATTCTGTGGTTCTGTGGTTGACACCTGGCTGTGAACTGATTAGAAGGGAGTATTAATGAGCTGTGTCTGTTGGGGAGGGGGGTTTGTTACCTGGTCAGGTGCAGAGTCCCTGGGCCTGGCTGGAGCCAAGGCTCCTTTAAGCTCCTGGTGTTAATTCCAATCCCACTGTGTCCCTTTGGAGCAGATTCCTGCTGGTATCAGGGTGCCCAGCAGAGGCCAGTGGGCGGTACAGGAGGTGATGGTGGAGTGAGCTGCCAAAAAACCTCCTTGCCCCAAATTCTCAGTGACGAAACCTCGCCCCCATCGTTCACCCGCGGTGCGTTGGGTTGTTTCAGCACCGTTGGTGCCCCGATCACTTCACACCCAGCAGAGGGTCCCTGTTTCGCCTTCGTGTCCTTTAAAAGGATCTTCCTGCCCTGAAGAGAATCCCGTGGAGAAGAGATTAGGGAGGATTAGCTGCTGCAGCCACCCTGTGCGAGATCTGGGTCAGGAGGCCGAGTGTGCAGAGGGCTGCTCAGTTCCTCACCCCAGCCCTGCCCTGCATGGCCAGGGACACCTGCCACTGTCCCAGGGTGCTCCAAACCCCATCCAGCCTGGCCTTGGAACTTCCAGAGATGGGGCAGCCACAGCTTCTCAAGGACCTGGAATCAGGTACTTGGATGAGGGAAGAGTAACCCCAGACTTGTGAGAGATGCTGAACCTAAAAGATGGAAGCTCAAAAAGAAAAGCAGGAATTCCAGACTGAGCTTTTCTTTCACATTTCATTCATTGTTTCATTTAAAACACAGGATTAAATAAGTCTTCTGGAAAACTCAAGTTGCTGCTTGAGAAAAGTAGAAGGTGATCCCCTAACAAATTGCTATGTAATTTTCTGTATCCAGTTTTGGGAGAATGATCTAGGGAATTAAGGAGGGTATTTGCTTCTATAGTAATCTCAGGCGAAGTTTATGTTCTACAAAATCCCATTGAATAAACAGCAAACCACACCTTGGGCAGGCATCCCAAAAGTGGCAGGCTTGGATAGGCTCTCCCTCATTAATTTGTTAAAAATTGCTGAACAAACACAGAAATTCAGCAGGTTTGTCTTCCATTATCACCTGTTAACATTCAGTTTCATGTGTTACATCTCAGTTTATTTGTAAAGAATTTGTTGTAGGAAGAGGAAGGTGTAGGAACACCTGCTTTGCTGTAGCTGCTGAGAAAGGCTGTCTGTGCTTTTCCTTCTGCTGGAAGGAACGTTCATCTTTATGGGTTCACTGAGCTGGACTTGGCTGATCATGGGAGATTCTGGAAGACTATTGGTAGGCTCCCATGGACACTGTCCAAGTGTGTTATTGCCAAGCTATCAAGCTGGTACGATTTTATAATCATTCTGCTGCCTTATTAGGCTTTCAAGCAAATTTGAGTAGGTCAGACCTGTGTCCATCATGCATCTGCTGCTCTGCATGGGGCTATCTCAGGGACCAATCATTCCAAGCAGGTGGACAGTTTTCCTCTCAGTTCAGATTCTAGATTCCAGACCCAACACAATCACAACAGCCTTCCTTGATGTTTTTATTTATCCTCCAGCTTAGGTTGTTTTCCCTATGGAAGCAGTGGAGTCCCCATCCCTGGAAGTGTTCCAAAGGCTTGTGGCTGTGGCACTTGGGGACATGGTTTAGTGGTGGCCTGGCAGAGCTGAGTTAATGGTTGGACTCTGTTCTTGGAGGGCTTTTCCAACCTAAGTACTTCTAGGATTGTATTCCATGATTCTATTTACATGTTGTAATTTCCAAGGAGGACCCTGGGGTGTTATTAGTGCCTGTCCCCCCCTTCAGAGCTCTGTGTGGACTCAGGGGCTGTTGGATCAGAGATTTTGCATGGCTCCAGCTTCACTGTAGGGAGAGCAAAGCTGGCAGGGGTTGAACTCCCACAGCTCTTGCAAAATAACTTCTTTTTCCCCCCCCAAGAAGTGACATTCAGGGAGACATCCTGGGGCTGGGCACGACACAACCTGCTGATGGGGCTGTCGATGGAAATGATTTCCTTGTAGTTGTGTTGCTTTGCTTCCTTCCCCCTTCACTGCATTGTTTGATCCCCACCAGGACACACAGTCACTCCTGAGCACTGACTGCTGCACAGTTGACATGACAGGACAAGTCTCTCAGGGTTGTCACAGGAGTCGTGGAAGAGACTTTGATTTTCTCAGGGATGGGCCGTGGAAAGTTTTCTTATGCTCTGTAGGGCTCTGCTCCCTTTCTGTGTGCTCACACCTGCCAGCAGAGATCAGCCCAAAAAGAGGGATGATTCATCCCTGGCAGGGGAAGGATCCAGCTGGGGATGGAGGCTGAGCTTCACTGACTGACCCACCCTTTCCTCTGATGAGCACGGGGTGCTGTAAATCTTCCCTCAGGGAAGGATCCTGGCCCCATCCCAGGCCTGGAGCAGTGGCACGTTGTGACTCTTCCTGCTGGTGCAGCTGTGGAAGTGGTTTAGGGGCTGGAAGGACAGACATGGAGACTTGGAGTGTGATAAAATGACTTTGAGAAAGCATTTAGTGCTGAACTCCGTGACTTTTGCTCTCTTGGAGCTTGGAGTGAATACTCTGTTAAAGGAGCCAGGAATTTCCTTCTGCTTTATCCGTGCTGGGGAAATTCTACACACATGTGTGTCTGCAGTGCCAGGGACTGTGTGGGGCTGTGAGTGCCTTGAGCTCAGAGAGAGAAGGTTTAGGTGGGATATTGAGAAGGAATTTTAACCAAATCTGCCAAAATTTAGTTATATTGAATTGCTGGTGGTGTCACCCAGTAGTTACGAGATTCTTTTTTTTCCTTTGATTCTTTTTTTACTGTAACAACTCTATAAAGTGTATTATAGAGTGGAGTGAGTGTGTGTGCTGTGAATATATTTTGCAATACTGTGCTTAGTGTGTTTTAATTGATATTTTTCACAGAAGCTGAGCAAGGAGATAAACGTGTGCAACAGTAGCTTTGGTGTTTCATTCCTTTCCCCTGCAGATACCAGGGCCCTGTGCAGTCCTTTCTTTTTCCTCTTTGGAGGGGAATATGCAAATCTTCCCCTTACTCTGTGTTTGGGGTCACTGGTAATGTGTATCCCTTTACAAAATCCCAGAATTTTTTGGACAGGGGAGACCAGAAGGTCCCAGGCTTGAAGGCAAAGGGATATTGCAAAACATGACCACAGCAGTCAAACTTACTCAGTCCCTACATGTTTCCACCAGTGACTCCAGCTGGTGCCCTTATTTTTTGATCCTTCCCCATTTCTCTGAATCATAAAGTTAAATAACTTCACAGCATTTCACTTAGAGATCTAGAGAGATAAAATAATAAAGATTTCAGTGTCTGCAGACCTGGGTACTAATGTTCTGTTTTACTAACAGTTTATCTCCACACAGGTAACACAAGTAGCAAGACAACCGGGTCCTCCTGCCCCATCCCCTTACACTGCACATGAAATAAATAAGGGACACCCAAATCTTGCTGCAACGCCACCGGGACATGCCTCGTCCCCTGGGCTTTCACAGGTAAGAGCTGGCCTTGGAGCAGAGCATTCCCAGCCTCCCCCTTTCCCTCCTGTCCCTTTCTCTGCTCTGAAAATTACTGGGTTGTGTTGTCTGTGACCAGTGTAGAAATAAAGTGAGTAAAGGGTGTGGCTCAAACCTTGTAGGCAGCATTCGGATTAGCAAACTGATACCATAAATCAGTATTAATAAATTAGATACAGGTTTATCAGGCATTAGTTTCCTTGTTGAGGCTGTAACAGAAACTGAAAGAAACTTGAAAAATTGTAGGGAACATTCATTGATGAGGATTATGCTTTGCTGTTGGATCAGTACCTGAATTCCAGGTTAAACTCCCCAGAAGTGCACTGTGTCCTCTGTCAGGGATTTTCCATGGTGAGTGTTTTGTTCAGAATGCTGCAGTTCTCTAATTCTAAGAAAAATGGGGCAGGAAAATGAGTTGCACAAATGAATTCTCATAAAAGAGATGAGACAAAGGGCTGGTTACAGAAAAAGTCCAGAGGAGGAGATAAATGGGAGTTATAATAAGAACGGGGAAATGGAGTTCAGTGAGATATGTGGAATGAATTGGCCTCTTTGTAGCTGTTATTAGATAAATATTCCACAGGGCTGGAGTGAGAGTGGAAAAGCTTTTCTGAAAAAAGGAGGGGGCAAAAAAGGCAGATAATAGAGTGAGAAGGGGAGATAAAAGATACTGGGATGGAGAAAGTGGGATGTGTAGAGAATGAGGTGTGAGGCAAAGGAAAGCCTGATGTTCCCCTTTGCTTCTGATTAATTTATACTGGTTTGAATCAAGTAGGAAGATGTGAGTGAGTCAGAGAGTGGGTTTGTCTGAACAAGAGGAGGCAGGATGACACTCCAAGGAGGGTCTGGGAGTGAGGAGAAGGGAAACTTCCAAATCCTCCTGCCAACCTCTTCAGTTTGGGTAAAACACTAAAGTGCAGTTGATCTTCTAGACCAGGAGATGCCTGAAAACAAATAAGGTTGTGGAAGGATCACTTCACCTGAGTGATGCACATTCTGGGTGAAACTTGATGGGGAAAAGTGGAAACTTGAGGTTGTGTTTGGGAACGTGCAGATGCTCATCCTTTGTGGAGTGGGAAATTAGAGGCTGAAGTATCTACTTGGGATCAGAAGTAGCTTGCAGGGATTAGTCAGCGGGGTTGGAGCTGTTCCTTGCACTCTTCTTGCATTGTTTTGGAAGAAAAGGCTCTGGATTGAGGACTGAGGCTCCTGGAACAGGGAGGACACAGAGCAAACCCTCAGATGTTGCCTGGCTTTTGTCATGGATCAAGACATTCCTTCCTGGTAAACCTCATCCACACAGGGAAGCAAATCATGAGGCAGATTAGAGGGGAAGAAAGAGAACATTCCAGGCAGCCTCTTCAGAAGCTACTCTAATCAAGGGGTTTCTTTTCTTCCCTCAGTATTTTCCTGTTGAGTCAGTGCTTACACAGGGAGTGGGCTCCCTGCCAGATCCGCTCCAGCCAGTGGGAAAACATTCCTTTCCTGTTCTGCTGGCTCCTGGTGTCTTGGAAATGGGTGTCAGGTTGTGTCACTGCCGTGCTGCTGGAGTGACCTGGGAGCCTCCATGGCAGCCGAGGGCCCTCCAGGGCTCCAGAGGGTGTTTGAGCTCCCACTATTGGAGTCTGCCCATTGGAGGCTTCAGGAGAGGGAGGAAAAGCAAGATCCAGGGTTAAAAGGCAGGTGGAGCATCAGGCATTGTGCAATTTGGGGGTCCAGGAGAGGGGCCTGGGGAGCTTTTCCCTTAGTGATTCCTTTGAAGGTGGGATTCAGTAGCAAAGCAGCACAAACGGTGGTTCCTGTTCATTCCCAGTTCTCAGCAGGTGCTGGGGTGACCCTCTGCAGCTGGAGGTGATGGTGGAGGTCGGATGGTGATGGGGTGGATGGGGCTTGGAGCAGCCTGGTCTGGTGGAAGGTGTCCTTGCCTGTGGAAGGTGTCCCTGTCCATGGCCAGGGGTGGAACAAGATGGGCTTTAAGGTCCCTCCAACCCAAACCATTCCATGAAGAATCAAAATGGAAGTGCCTGCACTTGGAGACTCCCATGAGTAAGGCCTGGAAGGAGTTTAAGCCTCTTGGCTTGAAGCACTTGCAGGATAACCTGCCCCCAGGAAAGGTTTTCCATACCCCTGGACTATTAGAGTAGATATAAATTCTGAATATTCTTACATATATCTCATTTTGAGCCCTGTTAGAGGTCAAGTTTCTGTTGTTTATGTCATATAAGAAATTCCCCAGTGCAGTGGAGGTTTGGATGAAAGTTGCACCTGTTCGTTGCATCATGATTTGTCTCCCCTGGGTTTCAGGGAATGCCCTCATGCTTGTGTTAACAAGTGTGGTGAGTGGAAGTTTCCTCTTTCCAGACCACTTGTAGTTTCGTGAACTTCCCTCATGATTTCATTTATTTGCTTTCTTTTAGATAAACAATCAAAATCCTTTAAATCTCTCATCACTTGGAAGTTTTTCCATGCTGTAATCATTCCTTTTGTCTGATTCTTGGACCCCTTAAATCCTGCTGTTTCCCTTTAGAGATAAAGAGATCCAAGCTGACTTGGCATTCTGATGAACAGATAATTATTAATTCCTTTAACAGCAATAAAACACTTCACAAATAACTGTATTTCACCCACCCACACTGCCTTGATGATTGAACACTGAACAAAGGTTGTCTGCATCTGTCCACTCCTGCCTAATGCAGGGGTGTTTGTGCATAAAAGATGAGGACAAGACCACTTCATTTAAATTAGAGTCTGATTAAGGGTCATTGATTTCCCCATCAGACCCCTGAGTTAATAAATACTCAGGAAAGTGAGTCTTTCCAAGGCAGGGATTGCTCCAGAGGCAGCAGTGAATGAAAATATTGGTGGATGTTTTTTGGCTTTGGATGTCATTAGGTACTGAAAGTAATTTTGACAGTGACAGAACTTATATCACTTGGTTGTGTGGTCACAGTTGACTCTGAGTGCTGAGCTCGGTCCAGGCTCAGCACAGGGGTCAGTCCTTGCTGTCACCTGGGTGGGATCTCAGCATCTCCTGAGGCTCTGGGTTTAAATGGGAATCCTGCAGAATCATGGAATGTCCTGAGCTGGAAGGGACCTCCAGGGATCATCCAAGCCCAACCCCTGGCTTTGCCCAGGACACCCCAACAATCCCACCCTGTCCCTGAGAATGTCCAAACCCTCCTGGAGCTCTGGCAGCCTTGGGGCCGTGACCAAACTCTGTTCAGTGCCCAACCCCCCTCTGGGGGAAGAACCTTTTCCCAATATCCAACCCAGCCCTGCCCTGACACAACTCCAGCCGTTCCTTGGGATCCTGTCACTGTCACCAGAGCAGAGATCAGGGCCTGCCCCTCCTGAGAAAGTTGTGGACTGCTGGAAGGTCTCCCCTCAGTCTCCTCTTCTCCAGCTGAACACACCAAGTGCCCTCAGCTCCTCGTGTGGCCCCTCCATTCCCTTCATCCTTTACAAGTGCCACAGTTCCATGGGTCCTCTCTGTCCTGGCTGCTCCAGAACTGCCTGTCCCAGCACTCTGGGAGGTGGGAGATGAGGCAATAGTTTAAATTCCAAGAAGTGATAAAGCCCTTCATAGCTCTGCAGGGTTGTGTGTGATGAGATGATGACATCGGGCTGAGTGCTCTGGAAGGGAGAATTTGGAAACTGTGGATCAGGGTACGTGTGGGATATTTAATCTCTGCTCTGGGAAGAAGAATCAGGTGCAAGTGTATGTTTTACCTGTGTTGGCTCTCCTGTAACTTTATTTAAATAAACAGAAGCAGCTGGTCCTGTGGTTTGGTGTCTGTCTCACTCCTCTACTCCTCCTTTCTGCTTTTCCTTTTGATGTAGCCAAACCAAGAGTAAGGCTCGTGGTTCCATTTCCTCCAGGGGCTTTCCTAACAACCAGCCTCTGGCTCTTTGCTGCCCTTCAGGATTAGTCCTGCAGCATGAGGAGGAGAGCTTGGCAGTGATGCGGAACAGTCCCACACCCCCGTCTCCGCAGCAGGAGACAGCATTTGCTTCCCAAATTCCAGGGCCTTGAAATCATAGTGCTGCTCTCAGGAATGTGCTGAACTCCTCCAGCACAGGGGAATGCACAGCACATGCTGCTGTAGTGATGTTATGGCCAGATGTGGCCCCGAGAACATAAAATTTCATATTCCTGTTAGGTTTTGAATATTATGACCGAGAGAGGAGGAACACGGCCCTTCTGCCTCATCTCCTGGCTTGAGGCTGCAAGAGGGGCTGGATTGACAGAATTTGCTTTCTCAGCGTGCAGAGGTAGGGAAAAGGGAAACTGGAAAAGGAGCAGAGATGTTCCTTCTTGGATATGGCTCCTGGAGCAGTTCTGCAGAGCTCAGTAGGGCTTGGCTTGATGGTGTGCCGGGCACCACTCACCTTGGCACTCTCATCCCATGATGGATGTGGGAGAGTCCAGAGCAGGGAGAGAACATTCCCAGAGCCATTAATACAGAGCAGCTGAAATGCTGTAAATCTGCCCTGCTCTGGCTGTGCCTCACAGTGATTGATGGGGCAGCTGTGGTGGGATGGGAATGATGAGAAAGTGCTTCCAGAGCAGCCAGGCTGGGGCTGGGAAGGAGCAGCAGGGCAGAGCTTCCTTCTGTCCATGGGGTGATCAGAGTAGGAGGGAGCTCCTCCAGTTGTATCATGAGAACAAGCAGCATGTGGAGCTTAGGGCACCAGGAGAGAAATTTCATCCCTCTCATGACCTGGGAATGTTGTGAAGGATCCCAGGGAGCAAGTGCAGTGGGTTCTGGCACATGAGGGGGAAATGGTTTGGAAAAGACTCTTGGCTTTCTCCTCCTCAGCTTCAGAGCTGCAGGCTCTGATGTGCTTGCTGAGGGATTCTATTAGTCCAGGCCCACAGTTGGGAAGCACCAACAACCGTGCTTGGAGCAAATTGCCAGGAATTCCCTCTGTAATCAGGGAGAGCTGCAGCTCTCGTTGGGAACACGCTGTGCGCCGACAGGAGCCTGCCCACGGCTGGGCTGCAGTGCTGGAGCACCCAGGGAGCAGAGGAGCTCTTGGCACCCATGGAGACCTTCTTTGGAGCCGTTGTAATTGTGGACATCCCTCATCCCTTCCTGAGAAGGTCGAGATAACCCGCAGAAACCAAAGTGCCAGAGGGTGGGATCCTGCGGGTCTCGGTGTGTGGAGACCTTGGCTTTTAGGTGGCTGAATTAAATCCAGAACAGATTGTACCAGCTGAAACTTGTTACCATCTGGTTCTTTGCCTGAAGTGAAGAGTTTTGTGGTCTCATTCTGGTCCTCAGAAATGTCACCATCATTAAATTAGGGTTTGTAATAGCAGGGAGACATTCCTTAGTACCTTAAGGTCTGGGAATGTGTGCCAGGAGCATGTCTGTGTGCCATCTGTGGCATGTTTATAGGCAATCCCCAAGCCCCTCTTTTATTATCTTGGATTTTTTCTATGGGAGCTGGAATAATCCTGTTACAACTGTGATGGTTATTCAGTGCCTCCATCATCTGTAGCCTGATTTGAGATGCTTTTAATAAAGTGAATAAAGGCAGTGGAAGGGAAGGAGGGATGGAATTTAATTGTATCCTCTCCCATTGGTGCCTGTGGAAAGTCAGGTGTCCTGGGATGTGAGTTACTCCTGGTTCTCTCCTCCTGTTGGAGGCAGCTGCCTTTGATGTCTGGTTGCTACACATTTCACTTAACCTCTCCCAAATTCTGGTGACAGTGACAGGACCCAGGGAATGGCTCTTGCTGTGCCAGGGAAGGATTAGGGTGGGTCTCAGGAAAAGGTTCTTCCCCCAGAGGGGGGGGTGGTTGGGCACTGAACAGGCTCCCCAGGGTTTGGTCACGGCCCCAAGGCTGCCAGAGCTCCAGGAGGGTTTGGACATTCTCAGGGATAGGGAGGGATTGTTGTGGTGTCCTGGGCAAAGCCAGGACTTGGTGATCCTTATGAGTCCCTTCCAACTCAGGGTGTTCTGTGGTTCCCCATTATTTGGGTCCATTTGTGCTCTGCTAGGAGCAAGAAATCTGCATAAAGTCAGGCAATAAACTTCCAGGGCTTCTGGAGTGTGAGAAGCTCCTGATTTTATCATCTCATTCATGCAAACCCCCAGTCCATGACTTCCTGCGTTCAGGAGCATCATTGTGCACACCTTGGTGGGAGTCAGTCTCTAAACTTTCCAGGGAACTCTTCCCCCATGGAGCTTCTCCATAAGGGAAACTCCTTGTTTTGTTGTAAGGCGCCATTGCAGCCCATTTCCTGTCAGATAAATCCACACGTCAGTGAGGATATTAATTAACGAGGTGGACACAGAAGAAGAAGTTGGGACTGGAGCAGATGAGAAGAGAGAATGTTGCTTGTCTGTGCTGTCTCTCCAGACAGCAGATTCCAGTTTCTTGGATCTTCTATCCATGACATGTAATGAAGATAAAGAAAATTAAGGTAACTCAACTCTTGATAGTGCTTTGAGAGCAAGAAACCTGCCTTAAAAAAACAGATTAATATGCAGTAATGGATTTTTTCTGAGCAGTCAGAGTTTGACCTCTTGTCCTTGCCTCTTCTTTCCTTGTGCTTCCTTCTGTCCATCCGGGTCAGGCTTCATCCCAAAACATTTCCAGTTAATTTTGCTAATTCTGAGCTTGTAGGGATCTGTGACTTGCAGGTGGAGATTTGAAACTGTGAGTTATTTAATAGCTGATAAATCCAGAAGTGTAATCTGCTTTTGGCCTTTGTGTTCGAGACCTGCTGGAAGTGCAGCTGAACCCTCTGGTTTGTAATAGGATTAGGAGGGGTTTGATTGGGTTAATAATGCTGGGAATATTTCCTCCTGCAACGTATTTCATTATTTTTGATTCATTACTGTGCTTTTTCCCTCATTAGGTTAAATCTGGGCTGGAAATGTTGAGCATGTCTATGTCTGGGTGCCTTCAGGGTGCTTTTATGAAGGGATGCTTGGCTTGGTGGGTGTCTTCTAATTTGGGGGAGCAGTTGGATGTTAAGAGCTGCAGGAAGAGAGAGTGAGGGAGGCAAAACGTAGCTCCAAATGTTGATTAACACTGTTAATTTTAATAATTGTTTAACCCTGGAAGGAGTTAGATTTCATAAGGCACAACAGAGGAAGAATGAGTGAATTAGTTTTAATATTTGTGCACTTGAAAAGGAGTAGAAACAGCCTTTAATTCCTTTTTTTTTCTAATATGAAAAAGAAAGAAATAAAAATCCATCACCCTTTTATCATATACATTTGCAAAGGAAAGATTGCAGCACAAATTCTGAGTCTGGTCAGGACTAGGTCTGCCTTTAGACCCAGCCCTCATGCTGCTGGTTTGCAGGGGATTCATAAGAGTCATACCATGGAATCCCAGGCTGGTTTGGCTTGGAGGGACCTTAAAGCTCCTCCCATTCCACCCCTGCCATGGGCAGGGACACCTCCCACTCTCCCAGGTTGCTCCAACCTGGCCTTGGACACTTCCAGGGATGGGGCAGCCACAGCTTCTCTGGGCAGCATGTGCCAGGGCCTCCCCACCCTCCCAGCCAGGAATTCCTTCCCAGTCTCCCATCCAACCCTGCCCTCTGGCAATGGGAAGCCATTCCCTGTGTCCTGTCCCTCCAGGCCCTCTGTGTGTTCCTGCTCTGTGTGTTTAATCCTTCTCCAAGTGCTCTGCTGTGCCCAGTGGGCAGAGATGTGTTTTGCCAGGCTGCTTGAGCTTTTCCTTTCCAGAGTAACCCTGACCTGGCTCAGCGTTCCCTGGCCCTTCCACCCTGGTGCAAAGGGAGGATTTGGCTTGGGAAAGCTCTCCAGGGGTGTCTTGGCCACACAGCCTGTCCTGGCTGTGCTTGAGCGGAAACAGCTTTATTTGGCTTTTGATATTACTGT